>QJPP01000501.1:0-62426 GCA_003996215.1 Jaltomata sinuosa
GGAAGCTCCAAATCGCAAAACCACTATCAATACAACAATCTACAGATTAGAACAAGACTAACGATACCTATAATGCCAAAAATATACCCGGGTTGAAATTCGGGTCACAAACGGGCCCATGGGCCCCGTAACCCAAAACCGAAAATAAAAACACACATGTGTTCCTTACCATCCTGGGAGCACATGCTCAAAAATTGAGCGGAAACGGACAATAATTAGGGCTCAAAACACCCCGCAAATCAAGGAATTTAAAGAATGAATTTCGTGGAAGAAATCGGAAAAATCACGAAAGAACTTACCCGATTTAGAATCCAACAAACGCTCAAGATTCAACAAATATTAACCTCCAAGCTGTTGGTAATGATCAAGGTGATTTATGGAGGTTTTGGGTTCATCATCCATGGAGAATTCGGAATTTAAAGAGAGGGTTTATCGGATTTACGAGTCCACAAACGAGCATGGATCGACAAAATATTATCCTCCAAGTAGTTGGGATGAACAATGGTTATATGGAGGTTTTTGAGAGCTATTTTAATGGAGAATAACGTTTTTGGGTTTTTAGAAATAAAGGGGAAAAGAGGGCTGGCCAGCTATATAAGCTGCCAGCGCCCAGGGGCCAGGGCGGCCCAGGCGCACCAGGGCCCAGGCGGCCAGGGCGCAGGGGCCAGGCACATGGGGCGCATGGGCGCAGGCACATGGGGCGCAGGCGGCCAGGCGCACCAGGGCACAGGCGGCCAGGCGCATGGTGCTGCCCACACCAGCAACCAGCAACCAATCCATAGGCAAATTTTCACAAGATGGGTCCCCGGGAACGCATCCGGGGTCCTGCGAACACAAACGACCTGAGCTATTCGACTAGAAACGGCGTTTCGGATCCAATGGAATCGACGAAAATCCCATAGGATGTCAATTTAATGAAAAGTGGGCCCACGTCCAAAATCAACTTTTAGCCAACTATTCCCAATATGGAACCCAATGGCCAAAATCAAGTCCGGAAGCCTAGGGACCCAAACCAATAGTCCCTCTAGCCTAAAATCGCCATTCCAAAGCTAAAAGCACTGACGAAATTTCCATCCGAGACCGTCCTCTCCGAATGTTGACCAAAGTCAACCAAACAAGCCCAACTGGCCTGAAAACACAGAACGAGAGAGAATTCCAAGCTAAAAAGCTCCTGGATCCCGACCAAAGGTCCCTCTAGACCAAAGTTCACGCACCGGAGCTAATGGAACTGTCGAAATTCGATTCCGAGCACGTACACCCAGGATGTTGACTGAAGTCAACGATTTCAAAAGCTAAAAGCTCTAAAACAAGGAATGGCCAAAAAGACCAAGCAAATGGTCGGGCACCGAACTACCAGTCCGAGCAAGCCATAAATGACTTGGGGCCGCTACATGCAAGCTCTAACGGTACAAGAAAGGCAAACACGCGTAAATGACCGGAAGGGTCATTACATCATCCACTACTAAAAAGACTTTCGTCCCCGAAAGTCAGGAAAGAAGGAAAGACTAGAGATCAAAAGAACAACGGGTACAAGGCCCGCACTACTCTCTCGAACAACCTGGGTAGCCTCCTGGGCTGGACGGCACCCAAAAAAAACAGAACGAATGAAAAGCAACCCAGCCTAACTCCTTACTAGCCAAGCTAGAACCCAAACTTAAAGTCCAAAATTCAAAGGGTCTGCCAACCCAAACTGAACCTAGAGAACCTCAACCGAAAAGCACTGACACAACACCGAAACCAGAGAAGCAAGGCGATCAACACACAGAACTCGAAACTTCAAAACCACAACCAAGTTTGCCGAAAAAGCCAACAACCAAAACTCTAACTCATGAACCCGCTGATCCGCAAAACCCTTTTATTCTGAGCCAAATCCTTCTGTGCCATAATCATGAAACTTCATAAAAGCTGAACATTCGAGCCACTATCTAAACATCAACTGACACACTGGAGATCCATAGCTCACGCTTATACTCTACGACAGACGAATTCACCTTTTATACTCAAGTTATATCGAAGTCAAGCTATAGTCTCCTAGCCTTTGACATCCAAAATAACAATCCGAAGCATATCGTCAAAAGTTGTAGTTACCTTCCCCGACTGACCATCAACAAATGAACGGACACTTTTGCTAACATCAAACTCGATAATTGAACCCAGCTGAACCAACCATCTGAACCCGACTGAACTTTGCACACCAAAGTTAGGAAAGGCACATGTGGATACCTTGTGTTGACGGAGAACTTCCAAACTGTAGAATGAACCAAGTTGCTGCACCATGCCGAGTCTGAGTCAACTGGAAGTGAATGAACCAGGGCAACCTGCCCAACAGACCCAAAACCAAAACCAAGCCTCTACAAGAAGTGTGGTAAGCCTACCACAAGGTCTGTAACCACCAACTAAGCTCCAAACACTCGAATACTGCATAAATTCTAAAATCACTTTACTAATCTCAACTTATGAAGAAATCAACCATGCCGAGAATATCAAGTCAGAACTCCCCGTATGCAAGGAAAGGGTTTCTGGGGTCCAAAGTTGCCATCTAGACATGGAAATTTGCATATAACTTCAACTCAACCCCTTGGCTCGAATCACCCGCTCTACCGAATCTGAACACAACCAACTATTTCGAAGCATATATCATACCAAACTTTTAGTCCATACTGGCTGAGTCTAACCAACACTGGGACCCTACATAAACAACAACCCCGGAAGAACTAACTGAACAAGCTTTCAAATCCTGGGCAAACGAATGGCTATTATCAGTCTCTACGTATCATCAGAGCTCAAAATAGCCTTGCTAGTCTTAACCCGCACAAGCTGACCACCTAAAGCATACACCACTGCTGAAGCTCAAACTTACGCCACTGAGTCTGTCCAACCATGGTAGAAGAACCTCGTACTAACTAGAACACTGCTGAAATCTAGAATATCTCGCCTCTTGCAGAGGTTAGCCAAGGACTAGTTGTCCAAGGCCCATAGCCGCATCCACAACTGAAGTAAAAGAAGCTAAGTTGCCCGCACCCACTGTCTTCAGGCACTAGGATGCTGCAACCAAATCGAAACTGCCACCAACCATCCGATGTAACCTGCCAAGTTATGATTCTGAACACCGACTTTCAAAACTGCCACCCAAAGCCTTGCTCGAACCTTTATGCTGCCAATGAACCCTTAAGAACCCAAGCCAACTAGGCCTGAAAATACAAGTTGCCAACACCGCAGCTGCTACTGAAACAAAAACCAATCGATGGAAAACCCACGACAAGTGTAGATGGTTGGATCGAATCACCAACACAAAATCCCAAAGCAAACCTTCATCGCCACCTCAGGCAACTACGAGGACACTTAAACACAAACAAAGAGTCATCTCCCTTCTTTTACCACTAAACAAAAATGCTTCCTTAGCACATACTAAATCTTACAAATCCTTTCTCCAATAGGAACCTGAAGCCATTACCCTACTACTCATAGCTACACGTCAAATTCAATAAGGCAGGAGAAGAATGGGTCGGATGCCCAACTCACCTGAAATTCTTACAAATACAACCTAACCACGAGGTTACGATCAACACTTAGTCGGAAGTGCTTAAAGTCAAGACCCAATCACGATGCCAACATCCAGAGCTCATCGAAAGAACTACGATCAAGATTCATTCCAACTGGAGCTAGGGATACAACAAAACACCCAACGGACCAGGAAGTGGAGGAGAATATGGGAACAACCCACATACCTACCAACCTCCTAAACTAATCAACAAAGAGGGTCAACTCTAGACACTCGGGAGACCAAACCAATTTATGCACACTAGCATAACCAATATCTCCCAACTGAGGCAAAATCTTAACTCCGGACCAACTACCGGTAATACATCGAACCATCACACGGATCTCTAGCCACGCTAGATAACGGCCTAGGTAACAACCATCTAGGACCTCTCAACAAAGAAAACCCAACCAAAAGTCCATAATCACAATGAAACAGGGGTAACCCAACTAGAAACAGAATAATAAGAACTACCCACGAGCTACAACTCCGGGAAAACACCTCTCAAGGCTAACTTACCCCCATCCACTACTAAAGAATAAACTACCAATAAAATAACATATCGGTACTACAATTCGGGTAGCCAAACAACTTAAACAAATAGCAGGTAGGCATATAAGCAATTACACGACAGAAGGGATAGAGTCGCAACACGAGCAGGACTAACATAAGTCGAAGGTCGAAAAATCCTAACCTGCAGCAATAATATCAGGAACCTCTACCTCTGGCCCACCAAGAGGAGCATCAAGCTGACGTAATCTAACTCTAGACTGAGCAGTCAAAACTAAAGGCCTAACCGGCCCTCACCGAGGACAATATCTATAAAGGTAACCAATCTCTTCACAATGATAACAACTGCGTTGTCTGGGATACATAATCCTGGGGTAATTCCTAGCAAAGTACCCATGCTCACCACACCAAAAACAGCCTATACCAGATGAAGCCCAATGGGAAAATCTCGCCTCGTACTCCAATACTGACAGACAACCCTGCTGAAGAACTAGAAGCTCAACTATAACTGAAGCACCACTCACAGAACCAGGTACTGGAACACTCACCGGAGGACTCAGAGTCCTAGCCACGATGTTCAGAAGCGCTGAGGTCGCTATAACTCCAATCGGAGGTTGAGCTGACCCCACACCCCCTATTTAGTGCGGTAAAGCCTCACTCTAGAGTCCTGGTGCTGATGGAAGCACTGAAGCAACAGGCACAGAAGCCTCGGGACCAACCGCTATTGCACTCGTATGAGGCATCTCAGAATGAATGAATAACCAAAGTCTAGAAATTAATAAAGCTAGGAACGCACGATGAGGAGCTAAAAAGATGAAACTTTTCCTAACAATGCCCTGTAGCCTCCCGCAGATAGGACACGAACGTCATCGTACCGATCCACGAGACTCTACTTAGACACTTGCTTCTGTACCATGACACCGGTGAACCTAGAGCTCTGATACCAAGTTTGTCACGACCCAATTTCTCAAGTCATGATGGCACCTACAATCCCATAGTAGGCGAACCAATTCTCGTAGCCCAGAACGGTTAGTAATGGGCTACTACCTAACCAAAACGCACCAGCAAGCAGAAATAAGCGAAAGCAAAACTCGAATATAAATACATAAAGGAAACTACACCAACCCCAAGACTTGGTATCAACAGTACAGAAGCTTCTAATAGGATACAAGTGCTAGTAGTAACAAAATACAACATAAATTGCCTCCGAAAGTACAAGGAGCAACAATACAACAGATGAGATGTAGACAAGCCCCGACCGTTAGGCGCTCACCCCAGTCTCAAAGATCCAAAAGCTGCACGAGTCTCTAACGTGATCAACGGCGAAAGCTCAGCTAATATCTGCACAAAAAAGTGCAGAAGTGTAGCATGAGCACCAAAACCACGGGTACTCAGTAGGTATCATAGGCCGACTGAGCGCATATAGGATTTAAAAGCAGTAAGTAACAGATAGCAAGAAAGCAGTCACTGAGGCAATAAGCAAGGCAAAATGAGCTAGCACAGATCATCCATAACCAAGAGCTTCAAGTAACACATGCTAGCACGGAGATACAATTACACAGAATCACAAGTGAAGGAAAGGAGAACGCACTTGGACTCTTTGCACAACAATATAAGTAAGTAGAGAGAGAGTTGAGAAAATAGCGGTATACCGGTAACCTCAAGTGGAAGGAAAAGACGGAGAGCAGTCTAACATACTCAAAATGGAATCAACCAATATAAGAAAGTCATAACACTAACCCAATCACATGATAGCATAACCAAGGAAACACCTCACAAGTACAACCCTAGGATGAAATAACTAGGCCACAATAACCGAGAGATACCACTGAGCTTCCCACAAGAATAGAACCAGAGTCTCACACTCTGCTCAGAAGGCCACAAAAAAGTGCCTCAATAAGATAGGACTCCAAAGCCCTCTCAATAATAAAAAATCCCACAACCAAAAGCCTCAACAGGCTAGCCATCACTAATCTTTCAAGAACCGGGTGCCAAGACAAGCTCTAAGTAAAAACAGGAGTAAATATAGTCTACCTATAGTCCCAACGGCCGCCCATACAACTGAGGAACACAATCAAGTGAAAACAAACCCTCCGGCATCCCATACTACCGGAGCGTACACTGAGCACACAGCAAACAAGGGTGGAATCCAATGCATGATATGATATGATGTGAAATAGAACCTCTGTATGTACCTCCTCCGGTGCCAATCGGGCCCAGCAGGCAGGTTCCATGGAAGGACTCAGCCTGTATACCTCTACTCCACCGTATACCCTTCCCTCCGACGCACGCAGCCCGAAGCCCGAAGCCCCAGGCCCGGAGCGGCAAGGTCCATGGAGGTCCCCGACCCCATACTAAAACTCAGTATCAAGACATGTCATCCAGAAGCAAGTCCGGGATCAAGATAGAGACCCAGTCTCAAGTATGCATGCCCAGACCCCATCCAGGACTAAAGTAGTAGAAAATGCCTCAAAAACCCCTCCAAGGGTGCCCGGGCATAACCGGGTCTAAAACTGTAGTAAATCAAGTCTAGTGCTCTGCCCGGCAGAGACTAGTATCAGTAATAAAATCAAGTCTGGTGCTCTGCCCCGCAGAGACTAGTATCAATAATAAAATCAAGTCTGGTGCTCTGCCCAGCAGAGACTAGTACCAGTAATAAAATCAGTGCGAAAACATCCAAAAATCCCCTTTTCTATCAACAACAGTACCAAAAAGGGACCCCCAGGGCCATGCAAATTTAGGAAAACTGTCAGTAGTGGCTCACAGCCAAAACTGTAGTAAAACATGCAGGGAAAAACATTTTTCATGGATGATATGCTCGCACACAAATATAAAAGTAGCCCAATGGCTCACAATAATTCCTATCAGCCCTGCACAGGCCCAATAGCTACTCAGCAGACATAACCAGCCTAAAAGGATAATCTCTATGTCCGGTACTCGCGGACATTCCCAAATAGCCCACTATCTATGTTCCAGAGTCAATACAAGGCCACACAGGACCACAAAGGTAATACACAATACTACGCGAATACTACAAACAACGTATGAAATAGACGGACGAAAGGCAGACAAGGTCTGGGGTACCAACCTATAACAACCCATCCAAGGATGCTAATTAATGCAGTTATAGCCTATATACGCAGAGTCTAGATAGGGAAAAACCATAACCTACCTGTCGTCCGACGAATAGCTGCGGGGACGGCGTCGTCCAGGCTCGAATTGCTCTGGGAAGCTCCAAATCGCAAAACCACTATCAATACAACAATCTACAGATTAAAACAAGACTAACGATACCCATAATGCCAAAAATATACCCGGGTTGAAATTCGGGTCACAAATGGGCCCGTGGGCCCCGTAACCCAAAACCAGAAATAAAAACACACATGTGTTCCTTACCATCCCGGGAGCACATGCTCAAAAATTGAGCGGAAACGGACAATAATTAGGGCTCAAAACACCCCGTAAATCAAGGAATTTAAAGAATGAAATTCGTGGAAGAAATCGGAAAAATCACGAAAGAACTTACCCGATTTAGAATCCAACAAACGCTCAAGATTCAGCAAATATTAACCTCCAAGCTGTTGGTAATGATCAAGGTGATTTATGGAGGTTTTGGGTTCATCATCTATGGAGAATTCGGAATTTAAAGAGAGGGTTTATCGGATTTAGGAGTCCACAAACGAGCATGGATCGACAAAATATTATCCTCCAAGTAGTTGGGATGAACAATGGTTATATGGAGGTTTTTGAGAGCTATTTTAATGGAGAATAACGTTTTTGAGTTTTTATAAATAAAGGGGAAAAGAGGGCTGGCCAGCTATATAAGCTGCCAGCGCCCAGGGGCCAGGGCGGCCCAGGCGCACCAGGGCCCAGGCGGCCAGGGCGCAGGGGCCAGGCACATGGGGCGCATGGGCGCAGGCGCATGGGGCGCATGGGGCGCTTGGGCGCAGGCGGCCAGGCGCACCAGGGCACAGGCGGCTAGGCGCATGGTGCTGCCCACACCAGCAACCAGCAACCAATCCATAGGCAAATTTTCACAAGATGGGTCCCCGGGAATGCATCCGGGGTCTCGCGAACACAAACGACCTGAGTTATTTGACTAGAAAGGGCGTTTCGGATCCAATGGAATTGACAAAAATCCCATAGGATGTCAATTGAACGAAAAGTGGGCCCCACGCCCAAAATCAACCTTTAGCCAACTATTCCCAAAATGGAACCCAATGGCCAAAATCAAGTCCGGAAGCCTAGGGATCCAAACCAATAGTCCCTCTAGCCTAAAATCTCCATTCCGGAGCTAAAAGCACTGATGGAATTTCCATCCGAGATCGTCCTCTCCGAATGTTGACCAAAGTCAACCAAACAAGCCCAACTGGCCTGAAAACACAGAACGAGAGAGAATTCCAAGCTAAAAAGCTCCCGGATCCCGACCAAAGGTCCCTCTAGACCAAAGTTCACGCTCCGGAGCTAATGGAACTGTCGGAATTCGATTCCGAGCATGTACACCCAGGATGTTGACTGAAGTCAACGATTTCAAAAGCTAAAAGCTCTAAAACTAGGAATGGCCAAAAAGACCAAGCAAATGGTCGGGCACCGAACTACCGGTCCGAGCAAGCCATAAATGACTTGGGACCGCTACATGCAAGCTCTAACGGTACAAGAAAGGCAAACATGCGTAAATGACCGAAAGGGTCATTACAGTCCCTCCCTAGTGGGAGATAGACTTTGGGATATATCTTCTCCCAGATATGCACCCTATCTCTATTCCTCCCTATAGAATGGCTCCTGTGGAACTCAAAGAGTTGAAGGATCAGTTGAAGGATCTTCTTGATAAAGGTTTCATCAGGCCTAACATTTCTCCATGGGGTGCCCCAGTTTTATTTGTTCGAAAGAAAGATGGTTCTCTTAGAATGTGTATTGACTACCGTCAATTGAACAAGGTCACCATCAAGAATAAATATCCCATTCTTAGGATTGATGAATTGTTCGATCAGCTTCAGGGTGCTAGTTTCTTCTCCAAAATCGACCTTAGATCCAGTTATCATCAACTTCGTGTTAGAGAGTGTGATATTCCGAAGACAGCCTCCAGGACTCGGTATGGTCATTATGACTTTATTGTTATGTATTTTGGTCTAACGAATGCTCATGCAACCTTTATGGATTTGATGAACCGCGTGTTCAAGCAGTACCTGGATTTGTTTGTGATTGTTTTCATTGATGATATCCTCATCTACTCTCGGAGTGAGGAGGAGCTTGCAGACCACTTAAGGGTTGTGTTGCAAATTCTCAAGGAGAGGTAGTTGTTTGCCAAGTTTAGCAAGTGTGAGTTCTAGATGTAGTCAGTTGCCTTTCTGGGTCATATTATGACTAGGGATGGTATCCGAGTTGATTCTCAAAAGATAGAGGCAGTAAAAAACTGGCCTAGACCCACTTCCCCGTCTGATATTAGGAGCTTTTTGGGTTTGATGGTTACTACAGGAGGTTTGTCAAAGAATTTTCTTCCATTGCTGCCCCTTTGACCCGTTTGACCCAGAAAAAGGTAAAATTTCAGTGGTCTGACTTATGTGAGAAGAACTTTCAAGAATAAAGACTACATTGACCACCGCTCCAGTGTTAGCTCTACCCGAGGGCCTAGATGATTTTGTTGTGTATTGTGATGCTTCTAGGATTAGTTTGGGTTATGTTTTGATGCAACGTGGTAAGGTGATTGCTTATGCTTCGAGACAACTTAAGACTCATGAGAAGAAGTATCTTACTCATGATCTTGAGTTGGCCACTGTGGTCTTTGCTTTGAATATTTGGAGACATTATTTGTATGGGGTGCATGTGGATGTATTCACCGATCATAAGAGCCTTCAGTATGTGTTCACTCAGAAGGAGTTGAATTTGTGACAAAGGAGATGGCTTGAGCTCCTTAAGGATTATGATATGAGTGTGCTTTACCATCCGGGTAAGGCCAATGTCGTGACGGATGCTTTGAATATATTGTCCATGGGAAGTGTGTCTTCCGTTGATGATGGGAAGAAGGAATTGGTTAAGGAGGTTCATAGGCTAGCTCAGTTGGGATTTTCCCTTATGGACTCGACAGAAGGTGGTGTGATTATAAAAAATGGTGCTGAATCATCTTTGGTAGTTGAGGTGAAGGCAAAGCAAGACAAGGATCCCATTCTACTTCAGCTTAAGGGTGCAGTTCATCAGCAACGGTGGAGGTTTTCTCCCAAGGGGGAGATGGTGTGCTTCGTTATCAGGGTCGCTTATGTGTGCCAGATGTAGATGGGTTGAGACAAAAGATTCTGGCTGAGGCTCATAGTTCTAGATATTCCATTCATCCGGGTGCTACTAAGATATACCATAATCTACGGGAAGTTTTTTGGTGGAATGGTATAAAGAGGGACATAGACGGGTTTGTGGCTAAGTGTCCCAACGGTCAACAAGTAAAGGTGAAGCATCAAAGGCCGGGTGGCATGATTCAAGATATTGACCTTTTCACTTGTAAATGGGAAGAAATCAATATGGACTTTATTACCGGTTTGCCTCATACTCGAAGGCAACACGATTCCATTTGGATGATTGTCGATCGGATGACCAAGTCATCCCACTTCTTGGCTATTAAGACTACTGATTCAACAGACAATTATGCCAGACTCTACATCTGGGAGATAGTTCGATTGCATGGTGTTCCCTTGTCTATCATTTTTGATAGAGGTCCTCAGTTTACATTTTAGTTTTGGAGATCGTTTCAGAAAGGTCTTGGTACCCAGGTGAAGGTTAGCACAACTTTTCACTCTCAGACAAACGGCCAGGCAGAGCATACTATTTAGACTTTGGAGGATATGTTGAAAGCTTACGTGATTGACCTCAAAGGTAATTGGGATGATCACTTACCTCTTATCGAGTTTGCCTACAACAATAGATTTCACTCAAGCATCCAGATGGCTCCATAAGAGGCACTTTATGGCCAGAGATGTAGGTCTCCTATTGGTTGGTTTGAGGTAGGTTAGGCAGCCTTGATTGGTCCAGATTTGGTTCATAAGACTATGGAGTAGGTTTAACTTTTTAGGGAAAGATTGAAGACCGCTCAGAGTCGACAGAAATCTTATGCGGATGTGAGGAGAAGAGAGTTGGAATCTGAAGTTGATTATTGGGTTTTCCTAAAGGTGTCACCCATGAAGGGTGTGATGAGGTTTGGAAAGAAAGGAAAGCTTATTCCCTATTTTGTAGATCTTTATAGGATTTTGAGGAAATTCGGTAAGGTTGCTTATGAGTTGGATTTTCCATCAGAGTTGGAAGCGGTTCATCCCATTTTTTATGTTTTCTTGTTGAAGAAGTGTGTTGGTGATCCGAGCTTGATTATCGCTTTGGAGGATCTGAGTGTGAAGGATAGTCTCACCTATGAGGAGGTTCCCGTAGAGATCCTTGATCGTCAGATTCAGAGGTTGAGGAACAAAGAAGTCACTTTGGTGAAAGTCCTTTGGAGGAATCAACTTGTAGTGGGTGCTACTTGGGAAGCGTAGGAGGCCATGAAGGACAAATATCCTCATCTCTTTCCTTCCGATTTAGTTCTAGCTTGAGGTACTAGTTTCCTCCTTAGTATGTCCCTCCAATTCTATTCCATCAGTTACTCTCATAATTCTAGCATGCATCCATATTTTACAAAGTTAGTTTATCATGTTTTCAAGTTGAAAGGTTCAGTTTTTATGTTTACTCTTTGATCTCCATGTTTTGTTGCTGGTTGGGCTATTTTCTCTTCAGTTTTCCTTTGTTTAGTCTTCATTCGAGGACGAATGATCCCATGGGGGAGATATTGTAACACCCCGAAAATCAAACCAGCTATCTAAGTTTAAATCTCAGAAAATTTTTATGTTTCAGGAATGACGGGTCCAAACCACGGATCGTGGTTTGAACCACGGGTCGTGGAATGGAACCATGATTTCCCCTTGATCGATTCAGCCTCTGGTCTGGAACCACGACTTGGTTCTACGGACCGTGGTTCAAACCATGGGTCCATCCTGTCCACTCGTGGAACTCAGATCAGAGGGTTGACAAGTCCCTCTAAAATGACGACTCCATTCCATGACTCGTCGTCCAAACAACGAGCCATAGTCCTGACTCGTGGTTTGACCAAGGACCAGCTAGGTCCCCAGGAACCATGACTCCAAACGATGATCCATCTTTCATTTTACGGGTCCATCCTGTTGACCCGTAGAAGTGCTTCTGCATCCTGAAAGTTCCTATGAAGAACTACAAGTGGAACCACATGTCGTGATTCAAATGATGACCCGTAGTCCCTGACACCGACCAGTTTTCCAGCTTATTCCTAATTAAGTCCAAGGGGTATTTTGGTTATTACCCACTCTTTTAACTTCTAAATGGTGTCGTTTTGACTATTTCAAGAAGGGTTTTCACCCTCATTAGCATAAGATCCTTCTCATTACTTCAATCTTCTCCCAAAAAGGAAAATTCTTCTCCAAGCTTCAAGTCTCAAGCTCCAAGTTCAAGCCTCCTAAGTCTTTTCAGTTCAAGTGGGTTATCTTCAATCAAGGTATGTGGGTAATCAACAATGGGTTCCTTTCACCCTTGTGCCCAAAACCCCTAATTCAAATTTTGATTTCATGATCTTTAAATTAGGGTTCTTATCCAATTTTTATGGGTTTTTGCTAAATATGATCTTCTCATGATTTGATTATGAAATTACTATTAAATTAAATGATTTCACATGTGTTTTTACATGTTGACTCTTATTTCATGGATTGAAGTTTTACCATGAAAATTTCTACATGCATGAAGTTGATTTAAGCAAATTGGATATTAATAGCATGTTCCTCATGGATTTTCAAGCACGTGCATGCCTAGTTCCTATGTTCTATGAAAATATATGTATTATGATATTGAACTAGAGCCATGCAGATTTTACAAGTCATGAAATATTCAAGTCTTTCCTAGTTATGAAGTATTATGCAAGACAAGACATCCTATGTTCCATCAATGCTCATGAATTGATTTCTAAACTAAAAACTAATGAGTAGTATGACGATCCAGGGTATGAACAAGTATGAACAATTTATGAACACGATTGGCATCAGCTATGTCACATGTATGTGAGAACATGTTATATGTTTTGGGAGTAGTATTTAGCACCGAGTTGGACTGGGTGAGAGTACCCAGGTTCTCAGAACTACGTGCCCCCAAGGTTCTAAGTCCCATCTGTTGGGCATCAAATTTCTTTTGTGATCACACCACAGTCATGCCTCTATACCTTGGCAAGGTATATTGGGTCCTTTCGATGGGGCATATACATCGGACTTCATGTAGCTCAACATGGTTTATGTCGGTTAAAAGAAAATCCCACATGTTTATTTTCAAGATATGAATTTATATGATTCTGTACTATGAAACTTAAGTTTTATTTCATGTTTCATGTTTTATACTTTGATATCTATTCATGTCCTTTCTTTACGTAACAAGTTCATTCTTAAGCATGCTTTAAACTGTTTTATCATGATTCATGCATCGCTCACATACTCGGTACATCCTATAGTACTAATCCATATCTTGCGCTGCATCCTTTGATGATGAAGATTCAGGAGTCCCTTTCCAGGAACGTGGCTAGAGCTTCCTGGCCACTCTATTTGTCAGCTGTTGGTGAGTCCTCTTAGGTCGAAGACTAGTCATGTTATTAGCTTATGTTAGCTTTTCCTTTTTGTACTTTGAGTTAGCTAGGGTCTTGTCCTAGCAACTCTTTATGCTATGAGTAGAGGCTTTTCAAACATAGACAGTATTCGAGTCATTGGGATCTTGTATGCCTATTTGGCTCGACTATCCATTTATGCTATTCTGACTTGATCTATTATTCTTTCGCTTCTCTTTTGTTATGCTTGAGAATGCTATGACCAAGGGTTAGCTTGGGGAACTTGTGGTCCCAAGTCCCATGTTACGTCTAGGGGGTAACCTCGGGGCATGACACATATATACCTACTGGGGTCTCTGACTCTCTAGTATGCCATGCTCTGTTAGTTTTGGCGACTCTGTCCAGCATCTCGGAAGCTTCAAAATATGAATTCTCCATGAATGCTCCTCCAGTTACAGTGTCAGCTACTGCTTTTGTGTTGGCGTTCAATGCTTTATATAAGATCTCCATCAGATGCCTTGAAGGAATTTCGTGTCTCGGAACTTTCTTCATCTTCTTCTTGAACCTCAACCAAGCCTCATATAATGCCTTTGCAGGTAGCTGCTTAAAATTGTAGACCTCTTACTTCAGATGCAATATCCTTGATGGAGGAAGAAACCGCTCCAAAAACTGAGTCTTCAGCTCATGCCATGTGTATATGGAATAATCGGGCAGTTCTGAGAGCCACACAGTTGCCTCATCGATTAATGAGAAGGGAAACAACCTAAGTCTAATATCATCTTTCCCCACTCTTGGTAGATTATACTCATTGCAAATTCGAGTAAAATTCTTCATATGAAGATTTGCATCTTTCGTCGGTTTCCCAGCATACAGTCCCATATGGTTCATCAACTAGATCATGGTGCTGGTGATGTCAAATTTTGCTCCCTCAGTCAGTGGTGGAAACACTATGGGTCAAGTAGTGCCTAATTCCTCCTCATCATCATCCTCATCATAATCATAGTAGCGAGGGGCTTGCCTGGGCTGCTGTATCTTTTGGCCCTTATTCTGTGGGAAATTCTGTCTAACTGCTGTCTCATCTCGGACAGCATGTTGTCATGCTTACCTTGCTTGCTCAGCTGTCGCTTTTTGAGCTGCAAAGTCAGCTGCAATTTGAGCATCTTCAGCAGCAAAGGGCATGTTCCCCTGCCTTTTTCCTCTGCTCAGATTTCTTTTTCCTCTGCTCGACTTCAACCAATAACTGAGCTATGATCTGCTCCTGTGTCTCGTGCTCTCCCTCTTTAGCCAAGTTTTTTTAAGGTTTTGGAGAGCTCAGGATCGTATGGGATCAAGGGATTGCCTTGACTCCTTGTACTGGGCATATAGAAGTGTGCAACCTTTAGAACAAAATAAAAACAACATAAAAAGTAAAATCAGGAAATAAGGACTAATAGTGAAATAAAAACAAGCTCTCTTAATCCTAAACCGTATTCCCCGGCAACGGCGCCAAAATTTGATACGCCCAAATTAAACCTCCTTTTAGAAACATAAGTGGTCGCTGATCAGATATAGAACCCAACGAAGGTTGGGGTCGATCCCACAGCGAATATGGTAGGACTATGGTCGATTAATGTTTACTCGCGCTTTTAGTCATTTATTTTCCTAGAAAGGGGTTTTTTAAAGTAACAAGTAGTAATTGTAACTAGAATGTAAATAAGTAACACGTGACAATTTTAAGAGTTGTAATCAATGGGAGAGATTACTAGGGTAGTGTTCCCCATGAGATCATAACTTAGTAAGGCGTTGTACTTAGTAAACTAGTTTGGTTCTTAGCATGTAGAATCGGTAAGTTAGGTTCACCTAAATCCTTGGTCCGATAGTAGATGAATTTCACCACATGCCTTGGTCCGGAGTGGGTGTATGATTTACTAGACCTTACCCTGGATCCCAGATTAGCTATTCTCGGACAAGATCAAGCTATTAGATGAGGGTTGGTAGCCTCAAATCTCCATTTTTAAACAACCCTTTTCCCATTCGTTACCTTCTTGGTCCGGCAAGTAAGGATAATGTGAGTTCTAACATTGCATACCGTTAAAAATCAATCAAAGCAAAGGGAAGAACAATACATGCATAAACACTGCCCTAGCGTACCCAAGTACTTTGCCTACTTTGTTAATCCTTCATGGTTCCCAGAATCCTAGTTGTGGGTTTAGCTACTCATGTTCATAAGTAAACAATCAAGATTTATTAGTGAGTTCCTGATCATAAACTTATGATAAAAGATAAAGAAATCTGGAATCTTGAATAGATAAAGATGGAAATCAAGAACAATGAACTATGAATGTATTCAACTCTCAAAACCAAGAACAAACTAAAATCATAATATTTTGAATGTGTTTTCTACAAAGTAACGAGCATAAAATGTAAAATAAAACCTAGAAAAGGTATTTATAGACAATGAAGAACCTATCCTAATTAAACAAGGAAACTGGAATCGGCAGCTTCCACGGACACAGTCTACGATCCATGGAAGTTTTTATGGGTCGTTGTCAGCACTCGTGAAACTCAGAGTATTTGTCATCCTATGGGTTTTCTTCCATGAGTTCTTCCTACGACTTGTGACTTGAATCATGGCTCATGGACTTGAGTCGTCAATCTCAAACATTTTCCCCGTTCTCTGATCAGGTCCCACAGGCAGGAATCATTACTCGAGAACAAGTCCACGGCTCGTGAAAACCTTCCATAGAACTCAGGCTTCAACTTGATCTTCAGTACTCTTTCCATGACTGACTTCCACGACTCATGGAAGTGTTCACGACTCATAAGATTGAGTCGTAGAAGTTAGTTTCAGCTAAAATGTCAATCTTTTCCTGCACTCACAAGACTCAAAAACACATCAAAGGTACTAAAAATCGCTAAAGAACATACTTTAATTCCAAGTTTTAAGCATCGAAAGTGCTGCAAACTTATGACACATCATTAAACCACACTCTATATAGCTTAGCTTGCTTTATTATTGGATATTATTGTGCCCTCGCCAGGCTTGTTTTGTCATTTTGGATACTATTGTGCCCTTGCCGGGCTTGTTTTCTTTGTTTGGATATCTTTATGCCCTTTTCGAGTCTGTTTTATGGATTTATGCCCTTGTTGGGTTTTGGAGTTATTGTGGAAGAAGTTGATAGCTTAGCTCTTTAGTTTTCTTTACTTTTAGCTTCTTTAGTTTGTTTTGTAGTTAGTGTTTTGGATGTTTTAGAGCCAGCGGAAGTCTGAGTACCCGTTAGTATAGAGAGAACTTGTATAAGCTGGGAATATTATATCGCAAATGTCGATTTGCGAACCACATGATCTTCGCACAAGCCCACTGTCTTGCCTATGCATTGCAAATGCGACCCACACTTTGACATTTGTGAATCGCACGTGCTTTTGTATTGGGATGGTTATGTTGATAAACCTTGAGTAGCCATATCAATTTACATAGATGAATTGGCCCAATGATAGACTGAGTGATGTCATTCTTAAGGGAAAATCGTCATCTTTTGAGGTTTTGGTTGCGATTAACTTATTTGGTACTAATGAAGTTAGTCTTGCATGCTAAGTGAAATAGGCATACCCCTCCGAAATTTTTTGTAAAAAGTGCATGGCAAAGAATGATGTTCTTGACAACTCTTTTTATCTTTTTGTGACTCTTAGCTCACTAGCAGTTATAATTAAAATTGAAGAATGTGACTTCATTTGTTCTTGTTTAGGAGGTAAAAATTGATTATTCTTGAATAATTCACATGCCATGTGTGGTGAGATTTAGTGAATAATTCTTGTACTTGCTTGTGTCAACTAGAACTTGCGCGGTTAGTCTTCAATGCTAGTCTTGATCACTCTTGCTTGGAGAAATTATCTTAGGCCTTCTTTGTGATTATTGAAGCCTTCTTAGCCTTAAAAGCCACCATTGCACTTAAATTGAATCATTAGTCACCCCTCTTGAGCCTAATACCTCTTCTTTGGCAACCTCGATACATGCATTGAACCATTTTGAAAATGAATCCCTCTCTTGAACACTTCCCTCCTTGAAGTCCACATGTGTGACATCGAGTCTAAAAGCCTAAGTTTGGGTGTTGATAAAAGATACCTTGGAGGAGTGCTAAAATGAGTTCATCTTGGTTTTTTGCCTAAAAAGAATTGTCAAAAAGAATGAAGAATGTGAAAAAGAAAGCAAAGAATAAAGGAAAAGAGGAAAGGAAAAAAAGAGAATAAATCCTCCAAGGTGAATATAATGATAAAAATTGAACCCCAATTGAAATGAGTGAAATGGTGTCTTGTATTGAATGAGAATGAAAAGAAATGGCTTTGGTTTCGAATTGAAAAAGTTGTATAGAGTTCGAGGAGGATGTAGTCACTTGAATCCTGCCCTTCCACGAGCCTACATTACAAGCTTAGAAAATCCCTATGAGATCTCCGACCGATTGTTTTTGAGCTAGCGACGAATAAAAATAAGGGAAAGCCTATGGTTGATACTTGTTGGTACTTGAAATTCCTTATGAGTGTGAGTGTTTGTGTATTTGTCCCGTGTGATTATCTTTATACATAATGTCTTTTTGGGACTTTCATTCTTGTGAGGGCATGCAAATTAGGATAGTTGGTGACATTGATAAACTACGAAAATTAGTCAATGGAGCATGTTTTGGTAAGCTAGTGGTTTGAGTCACTTCTTGAAGACCGGTTGTTGTCACTTGGTTATTCTTGTATTTCCATTGCATCTTTGAATTGTGTTTTGAATAGAAGGGAATTCTTAGATTAAGTTATCATGCAATTGACTAATCGTTAGTACCAATCGAAGTCTGCTTGGTGCTTAGTATGGAGTTTCCTTAGCTTATGGTATTGTCATTACATTTGTGTGTTGTGTCCTTTGAATCAAAGTTTTGAGCTGCATGAGGACAAGCAATAGTTTAAGTTTGGAGTTTTTGATAAGTTGGTATTCTACCTATTTATTTAACTTCTAATCTTATGCTTTTGCTAGTATAAAGTGGAAAATAGTGCAATTGACTTCTATTTTGCAGGTCTCTCTCTTTTAGAAGAGTTCGGGAGTAATTCAGATGAAAACAAGTCAAAAGGAAGCTGATCAGAGAAGGAATTAACTGGCAATGAAATATACCTATGCAAACACAACACCTCACACGCGAATGCGAAGGTCAGTTCCCGCAGAGCTCCGTGAATGCACTAAAGTAACCGCATATGCGAAGGTCAACCAGATGAAGACACTTTCCGTACGCGACGTGCCTTCCTCGTACGCGAAGAAGGAAGCATCAACTGCGGGGTAGATTTGGAAATGTCCATTTTTGGAAACCCCAATCCACATAAAAACACTTCCCAACCATTTTGGAAAATAGCTTTGGCCATTCTCACAACTTTTGGCAAGCTTGGAAGCAAGTTCATCACCCTACACCAAAGGAGTGAAGATTTGGATGATCTTTATTGTAAAATTCTTAAATTCCATTCTTCAACTCTTGTTCTTAATTGCTTTGTAGGTGCAATTGATGAATTGAGATTTGGGTTTTGTATTAGAGATAATACTAAATTTGGGTATTTAATTCTTATCTTGTTCTTTATCGTGATTAATTATGTGGGTCTATTGAATCTTCCATGCTTGAATCTTATAGTTGATGGTTGCAAACATTGACTTAGCATACTAATTATGTTCTTACTTGAAAGAGGAGTTTCTCAATTCGGGAAGGTTTAATTATGGGGATTTGGGGTTTCCGCTCTAGATCAAGGCTAGAGATAGTTTGGTTGTCGAAAACTCCCATCTAAGAGTTGGGGTTAGAAATAGCCCAACTTACCCAAATTAATTTGTTGGTTATTGCTCACTCGTGGTGATTCGAGAAAACCCATAAGGATAGTTGCTTGATTGGTTGAAAGACGGTTGAGTATACCTTAAGCCAAGACTACCCATGTGTTAATTGGGTGCAAGTCTTGTGAGTTGAATTCTCATTCCCAATTCTCCCTTGTTGTCCTTGCTTGGTGAAAGCAAGGTGAAAGCCATTGATCAATCTATCTTTTATTTGATTTTCTTTTATCCTTAGTTTTATTTTAAAATCCCCAACTGATATTTTTTTCTTCTTCTTACTTTTTAAACATCAATAAGTTGCTTGAATTCTTTATTAGCTCAATCACAATTACATTGTTCTTTGTGGGATCGACCCCAACTCTTTTCGGGAATATAAATGTGTTTTGCTTAACGATCGCCGATACCTCTTTCTAGGAGAGTACGTTTGAGCGTTATCAATAAGGGACCACACCTGTTGAATAATTTATTCCAGCTCACTGTTTTGAGATACAAAACAAAGTGTGATGCGCACCTTGATTCATGCGAAATGCATCAACCTTCGCACCTCAGTGGAAAATTGGCTGACGGTTCTGGTAAGTCATGCGACATGATGTGCGACGTGCACTATGGCTTGTGTGTTTCGCACATGGTCCGCATAAGCTGCCAAATAACTCCTTCATTCTTCTGCTTCTTTGCATTCCGATCTTTTTAGTTGTTAACTTCTTTTACAGTTTATTGTGGTACATGGATAGTTGTACCTTCCACTAATGACCATTTGTAGGAACATATCTTCCACCAGGTAGCACCAAAAGAGGTGCAGCTCAAATCGAGCTTCATCATGCACAAATATGGGCTTGCCTATACAAAATGAGGGTTTGACTGAATCTGAAATGCGCTATGGAATCGATGGGATGGAGGCATACTATGTGAGGTTTAGGGAGAAGAGATCAATTTTGGAAGAAAAAGGGATGAATGTTAAAGCATTTGAAGATGACCTCCCAAACATACCCAAATAATTCCGTGAAAGAACCTGGGACCATTTTACCAAGACTCCTGGGCCATATATCTCAGAGTTGGTGTGGGAATTTTATGCCTCCTGCTGAGCTAGGCAGGACATTTTAAAGCATAAGGGTCTGGTTAACAAACTCCCGTGCCTCAATTCTGTTTGGGTGAGGGGAAAAGAAATAGATATTACACTGGCAACTATCCACTTTGCTATGTGGTATGATGAACCAATTCCAGAGTCCCAGTACATAGAATACTTAGCTACAAGGGAAGACTAATATGAGTGGGTGGTGATTATTATTGCTGAGGGAACTCCTTTTTGGGCCAAGTCAAAAAGGCCTATTAATCGCTCTGATCTCAAGTTTGAAGCTCAAGTATGGTTAGATTTTGTATGCACACGGCTCATCCCAACCGGCCACAAAATATAGGTGACTATAGAGGTGGCTATTCTGATTGCTTATGTCATGACCAGTCTCAAACTGCATGAGAGGGAGATAATCACCGAGTAAATCAAGCAGAGAGCGAGACAAGAGAGCACCTCCATGGCTTTCCCCGCTCTTATTAGCTTCTTGTGTTTTCAAGCGCAATGTCCGCAGATTCGCTCTTTGGATAAAATCAGTCAAGCAACCAAAATGATCCAATTAGATATAAGGAGAGACATAGATACACCACATGTTAAAAAGAAGCAACGTGCTCACAATGCCATCTCAAGCAATACCCATGATGAAGGTGTCATTAATGATCATAGAGGCATTTACTCCCACTCTCAAGAAGCATCAAACACCATCTATGTGAATACCAAATCCACCTCATCTTCAAGTAACTTGCTCAAACTTAGTCAAATCACTCACAAAAATGAGGAAAGCCTAGAAAGACTTGCTAAAGACATTCTACGCATGATTCAAGCTGCCATAAAATTGGCTTTGAAGCCTTTGGTGTCAAGTGTGAGCAAGTTTTGTGCTAGAATAGATACCATGGAAGTGGAGGTTGATGAGCTTAGGCAAGTTATACCACATGTTGAGAAAGTGAGTCCTAATTAGGATTTGAATCTACCGGCCCCGAACTCTACATCCTTTCAAAGGGTTGCTATCCCCCTGTTGATTGGTGCATGGGTTGGGACCTGCATGATGACGAGGGAATACCCTAGATATAATAAGAAGTGGTACCGACCAAGACGGTCCCCAAAGTTTCAGACTCAGTTGATTAGAATAGCTCGGATGCTCCTATGTCCTATGTGAGAGAAGATGGATTTCAACCTGGGTTATCATACCATGAGTTGATGACATATTTAGTCAAATGGGAGGTTGTGCAATCAACTGTACTTATTCAAGTCCGATGGGACCCATCGATTCTATTAGTGGATGGATTTCAAAAAGACCTGGAACATGACTACATTCCACCACTGGCATCACCACTCCTGCCAGCACCTCTACCTCCTAGGTCACCACATCAATTCTACTCTTGGAGGTGCCGGCATCATCATTAGTATAATCAGGGAGTTTTTGCACTCATTCTTATCTGTATAATTTTTGTGCATCAAGGGCTATGCTTGCTTTAAGTTTGGGGGATCTGTAATTATTGATCTTTTGATATTGCCCTTATCGGGCCTATGGGCATATGTTTGTTTTGTTTTGAACTTGATTGCGCCCTCACCGGGCTTGATTTTTAATTTTGATTGTGTTACTGGGTTAGTCTTACACGCCCCATTGTCTCACTACCCATGCTTTGCAGATGCGCTAAGAGCCTACACCGAGGCTTGTTTCTAGAATGACTCATCAGCGTGCAAATTTGGCTATTACCTTGTTAATAGTAGTTTAGCAATAAACTCTGAGGGTTTTCTTAATACCACGGTTCTTTACCAAGGAGCAAAAAGTTTTCTTTTTATTTTCGTTTTTTTGTTTCTTTTGTGTCAAACCGGGTTGGTTTTTCTCTATGATAGATTAAGAGGCGACCTTCTAAAGGGAAAATACCAAGTTTTAGTTTAAATTTGAGTCCGTAGTGTGCTTGTCTTAAAATGGACCCACTGAAAAAAAATTCTTGGCAAGATGTTTTTGAAAATAAAAAAAGGGAAGAGGGAAAATGAATTTTTGAGGAAAGCATTCTCTTATCATGACTTGCACACTCTTGTTTTGGGATGATCTATTCATAAATGAGTGTGTAATGAACTCGGAATAGCTTGTCAAAAATCATTTGTCCCAATTGATTTTGAGACTAATGAAAGAAGTCTTGTGGCATGATGTCTTGTGTGGTGAGGCTTTACTTTGATTCTTGTGCATATGTGTCATCTAGAACTTGCCCCAAATGTGATTCAAGGTGAAATTCTCGGAGTGACCAAGTTTAGAAGATGACCTTAGGCCCTTTTTGATAGCCACTTCACCCAAATGACTTCCCTCGACATCAACCCTAGTGAACCCCTTTGAGCTTGTGACCGTTCTTTGGCACCTTGTTTAACACTTTGACCTTCTTGGAACCTCTTTCTTGGCACCGTCCTCCCTAATTGCTTGAAAGTGAAAAGTAGACTAAAAGCCTAAGTTTGGGGGGAAATGGAAAGACAACATAGGCGAATGGCTAAGTTTGGTGGTGTATGTGATTAATGAGGAGAAGGAAAGAGATGTACTTCAAAGCGCAAGGTAGCACCTTATGATGAATTGAAAAAAAATTGCTCCAAAAAGTCCAAAATCCAATGAGCAAAATGAAAAGAAAAAAATGGGTGCTACCAAATAAAGGTGTTACAAGGAGGTTGAATGATAGAAATAAAAAGGTAAAAGCTTGGGTTGTGTGAGGGAGAAACAAGGTAAAGTCAAAGTTCAAAAATGTGAGCAGTGTTTGAAATGATAACAAAGACCATTAGGGAGGTATAGCCACTTAAACCAAATAAAAATCCTTACCTTAGATCTATCCACCCTCGTAACCCGCAAGTCCTTAGTGATTTCGAGTTTGGCCACCCTACATTAGTGGCAATTTACATGAAGGGCAAGCCTATGGTTCGACATGTGTGCACTAGAACTTTCTTGAGAGAGTGAGAGTCTTATTGGTTCTCTTATAATCCCTTTGTTTTGTGAAATACATGACTGTGAGTGGGATTCTATCTTGTGGTGAGTAGCATCATGCACTCGAATTGAAACATGAAGTCTCTATTTCAATTGAGAGGAAGAATAAGACAAGTTGTGTGGTGAATCTCGAGGCAAACCTTGATGGTCTATGCCAATGACTTGAAATTCTGAACATCTTGTTTTGAATGACAAATTCCCTTGATTTTTAAATGAGAAATGAAGTCCTTTTGAAATAGTTTTAAAGTGATCAATTGCCTTGATAATGTGGTGGTTCAAATTGCGATGAGCATGATAGTTGAATCTTTTGTTTGAGTCTTTTTGTTTATTATTTTCTTAGTTTTTAGAATAGAGTAGTCTTTTGTGCCTTGATTGAGTTTTAGAGCATAGTTCATTCCTTACCTTGTGAGTATCTTATTTGAGGACAAGCAATAGTTCAAGTTTGGGGGTTTGATAAGTCGGTAATGTACCAACTTATTGATACCTTACTCATGAATTATTGTTATATTTTGATGAGATTTAGAGGTTCTTATGATCTTTATTGATGTCTATGCATGTACTTGTGATCAAAGATAGAAATCAAGGAAATAAACAGAAAAAGATCCAAAGAGGAGTGAAGTGTGAAATGAGAAAACAAGACGATAATTCTGCTGAGAGATGCGGTGCTCGTGCGACACGCACTTGCCTTGGTGCGGAACACACCTTCCATCGCATGAAGTCCAGAAGTTGTTGAAGGATCTATTAAGGGGTGCGGTCGCTATGTGATACGCACAATGCCTTGTGTAAACCTCACCCCTTTCATATGAAGCTTCCCAATTTGCTGAGTCACTGGATCACTGAAGCAGGGTGTGTGATGCGCACATCACAATGTGTGAACCGTATGTCGCGCCGCACACTGCTCGAAGGGCATTTTTGTCCAAAATTATGTGATGTCTTGGGAATGTTTATATAACCAATTAGGGACAATTGTAACAAGTTCAGCTAGTTTGGAAGTTTTTGAACAATATTCTTAGCTTTGTGAACAAGTTTTCCCTTCTAAGAACAAGAAGAGGGTTTCTCACAATTCCTTCTTCCCAATTATTAGAACCACCATTTGTGTACAAATTGAGCTTGGATATTGAGAAATTTAGCTTGAATGGAAGGGAAATCGAATTACCTATTTGGTATACCTCTTTCCTTAAGCATGAGTAGCTAAACCTCTTATCTAGGGATGTGTTGATGATGGTAAGCATGAGTAGATAAACCTCTTATCTAGGGATATGTTAATCATGGGTACTTGATAAATGGGTGTGGGTGTTGCTAATTCTTGTTTATAATTGCTTTATTGTTATGGGTCTGGTGATTTCACCATATTCTAACTCTAAAATATGTGGTTGCAAACATTGATTTTTCTTACTTGATTATGGTTTTGCTTGAAAGAGGAGATCATAGCTTCAGATGTGAAATTGCTAGTAGGAACTTGGGATTCCATTTAGATTGAGACTAGAAATAGCTCAAATCGACGGAATCACCCATTTAAGGGTCTAAAGCTAGAAATAGTATGACCTCCCCAAATAATAGCTTGGTTGCTTATCGATTAATCAATAGTGCTTGACATAAGGCTATTGAATATATGATTGTTGATTGAGAGATAAATAACCATACTTAAAACCAAGTTTAGCCATGTTTTTTAGCATGAATTTGCATGAATAATCATTCACCCTATACTATGTTAGAGTACCATTTGACACACATCCCTAGTCATCCTCTCTATTGTGTACACTCTATTTTACTTTATTTCTTTATTTTATTGAATTGCGAAATTGTGACAGATTCCCAATTCCCTCCTTTTTATATTACTTACTCTCATTGTGAACTCTATTTTACAATCACATAGGCTAAACTCTAAATTATCTATAGGATTGACCTCGACATTCATTGGGAACTATAAATGTATTTTGCTCTAACGATCGCTGATACCTCCTAGTAGGAGAGTATGTTTGAGCGTTATCAATGATCGAGCCTTCAACATTTGCTACTTAGGACAATTATAGATATTGATAGTCTAATGCCCATCTTGGTAGGATAGAGGTGTAGGTTCCCGATATAGTTGCTGAAGGTACGACTCTTTTTTACCATTATCTAGTACTGGCATTGTTTGCTTTGCAAATCTACCCTTTTCGTGCGTATTCTTATGTGCCTACATGTTTCTTATTTGGTTGTATTACTACTAGAGTTGTAGTGTTTATGCTTGTAATTTATCGATAGATTAATTCTTTAGTAGTGTATGGGGTGAGCTGTCCTTGAGAGGTGACTACCCGGAGCTATGACTCGTGGGTAGGTCTGGTTGGCTTTAATTCCGGTTTTGTTATGGTTCTAGAATTGGTTTGAGTTTTCCTCTTTTCTAGTGGTCTTAGGTGGTTGTTGCCTAGGCCATTATCTAGCATTTGCTAGAAGTCTCTCTGTTGTATGGTGTGGTGTCAGTAGCTTTGTACCGAGGGAACTTGTCTTGTCTTAAGGAGATTGTGTTGGTTATGAAAGTGGGTACTAGATGGTTTTGATTTTCCCGAGGGGTTAGAGTCGACCCTAGTTATTTTGGTTGGTTTTTGAAGTTTGCATGTATATGGGTTCCCTTCATTTTTTTCTTCAGCTTCCAGTCTGCTCTGAGTTGATTTTCTTGCTTTCCCCAGTTCTGGTTGGATTGAGTTTTGGCTGTGGCATTGTGGTTGAGTTTTGATGGTGGTATTTCTGTTAAGATTTGACTATAGCATTGGGGTTGAGTTGGGCATTTGGCCTACTCTTTTCCTACCTTATCGAGTGTCACTTGTAGAGTTGTGGGAGCTAAGGGAACATCTCTCGGATTTTCTGAGAAAGAGTTTGTCAGGTTCAAGGTACCTTTGGTAAGGGTTTCATTTGGTTTGAAAATAAAGAGGGAGATGACTCCTTGTTCGTATATATGGGTTACAAGTAGCTGATTGAGGTGATAACTGAGGGTCTGCTTGGGTTTGTATGTTTGTGACTCAATTCGATTGACTACAGAGTGTAGTGGTATCTTCCCCAGATGAATTCAAGGTCAAGATTCCTTCCAATAGAGATTGACAGGGTAGGTCTTTCCAGTACTACCCTTGGGAGCTTGTTTAATGGATTGTGGGTTCCTTGTTATATCCTTGGAGGACCCAGGTCTCAGCAGCATCTATGGATTAGGAAAATTGTATATTCAGAGCTTAGTTGTCTCCAGTTCCTATAGTGTTCATCAGTAGCGTATGAGTCTACTCATGGGTTCGACAGAGACATTGATTGGCAATTGGAGATAGGTTTCAAAGTTGCGGACTGGCAGGTTACGTCATATGGTTCGTTGAAGGTTCTCTTTGATTGCAACATCTTTGTGCTAGAAGGCAGTGAGTGCGGCTAGTTTAGCTTCTCTATTTCAGTTTTGGAGTGGCAGTTGGCCTTGGATATGCAGTCCTTGGCTAACCATTTGATTAGGCTGGATAATAACGCTGGAATGTACTCTCCAAGATAGAGGTAACACCAATCGTTAAGAAAAACAAAATTTATATTACCTGATGGGAGTCGGGGTCGATCCCACAGGGAATTGTAGCTTAGCTAAGAGATTGTAGAAAGGACCTTATAACGAGAGTAGATTGTCCAAACAACAAATAATGTAAAAAAAGTGGGAATTGGGAATCTATCACAATTCAATCCCAAACATAACAATAAAGTAAATGCAAGGTGTAAGCAAGAGAGAGGACGACTAGGGATGTGCTTCCGATGACACTCAAACACGGGTCAAGGTATTTACTCAATTGCATAAATTCTTAATACATAACATTGGTAGCATTGGTTTAGGCATGAATGCTAATCTTTCAATCTCACAATCATCTATCCAACGGTCTTTGTTCAAGCACCATTGTTTAGGCATAAACCAACCAATATAGGCTTGGGGAGGTCACACTATCTCTAGCTTAGACCCTTAAATGGGTGTTTCCAGTGAATTGAGCTATTTCTAGACTCAATCTCAGTGGAATCCCAAGTACTAACTAGCAATTTTTCATCCAAAATTATGAACCCATTTCTCAAGTAAGAACACAATCAAGTAAATTAAATCAATATTTGCAACCACCAATTTTATGGTAAAAATATGGTGAACTTACTAGATCCATGTTATATTAGCAATTATAAACACAAATAAGCAAGACCCATACCATTTTATCAAGTACCCATCATTAACACATCCCTAGACAAAGAGACTTAGCCACTCATGCTAAAGGAAGAAGAAAGTATACCCATATGGAAATTCAAATTCCTTTTCATTAATTGTAGCAAGAAACCAATATCTAGGTTCAAATTTAAATGTCCAAGGTTGAAGATTGAGAGAATCGATTTAAACCCTCTTTCTTGCCATGGGAGAGAAACTTGATTCAAAAAATAAAAACTATCCAAAACTATGCCCAAATTGGGTTTTAGAATGTTCTCAAAACGTCATACAAAAGGGACAAAATTACCCTTCGGGAGCTGTGCTCCATGATGTGCGGTTCACACGTCTTGTTGTGCACATCGCACAACTCAGCTCTAGTGGACCAGAGACTTGTCTCATACTTGCAGTTTCGTGCAAAGTGGGGTGCAATTCGTACCAAGCATTGTGCGTGTCGAACGGGTGCCGCACCCCTTAACAAATTCTTCTCTTCTTCTGAGCATTCATGTGGAGGGAGGTGCAGACCGCACCAAGGGTTGTGCATGTTGCACCAGGTCCGCACCTCAAGGAAAAATCTTTATCTCACTTGAGCACTTCACACTTCAACTTTTTTTGAGCTCCTTTGGGTCCAATTCCTTGTTTTCTATCTTTGACCAAGAGTACCTGCGTTCATGTCAATAAAGGCCATAAGAACCTCTAAATCTTATCAAAACCTGGCAATAATTCATGATTAAAGGCTCATAAGTTGGTAGTTTATCGACATATAAAACCCCCAAACTTGAACTATAGCTTGTCCTCAAGAAAGATACTCATAAGGTAAGGAATGAATTATGCTCTGAAACTCAATCAAGGCACAAAAGGTTAATCTATTCTAAAGACTAAGGAAAATAATAATTAAAAAAACTCAAACCAAATACTCAACTACAATGCTCATCTCATTTGAACCACCACACTATCAAGGAAATTAATCATTTCAAAACATTCTTAAAAGGACTTTATTTTTCATTAAAAATCAAGGGAATTTGTCATTCAAAAAAAAATATAAAGCTTCTCAAGTCATTGGCATGGACCAACAAAGTTTGCCTCGTGATTCTCCACACAACTTGTCTCATTCATTCCTCTCAATTGAAATAGAGACTTCATATTTCAATTCGAGTGCATGATGCCACTCACCACAAGAGTGAATCCCACTCACCATCATGCAATTTCACAATACAAGGGATTATAAGAGAACCAAAAAGACTCTTACTCTCTCGAGGAAGTTCAAGTTTACACATGTCGAACCCTAAGCTTGCCCTTCATGTAAATTGCCACTAATGTAGAGTGGCCAAGCTCGGAGTCACTAAGAACTTACGGGTTACAATGTTGGCTGGGGATAAGGTGAGGATTGCATTTGTCTCAAGTGACTAAACCTCCTTAACACTCTTTCTTATCATTTTGAACACCACTCACATTTTAGAACTTTGACTTCACCTTATTTCTCCCTCACATATCCCAAGCATTTCCCTTTCAATCTTGATCATTCAACCTCCTTATAACACCTTCACTTAGTAGCACCAATTCTTTTCATTTTGCTCATTGAGTTTGAATTTTTGGATCAATTGTTCAATTCCACATTAAGCACATACAACCCCAAACTTAGGCTTTTGCCTATGTTGTCTTTTTATTTTTCCCCCAAACTTAGGCTCGTATCCTACGTTTCACTTTTAAGCTATTAGGGAGGACGGGTGCCAAGATATAGGTTCCAAAAAGGTTAAGGTGTCAAACACGGTGCCAAAGAACGATCACAATCTCAAAAGGGGTTTACTAGGATTGATGTCAAGTGAAGTCATTTGGGTAAAATGGTTATTCAAAAAGGGCCTAAGATCATCTTCAAGCTCGGTCACATCTAGAATTTCACCTTGAATCACATTCGAGGCAAATTTTAGATAACACGCATGCAAAATAATCAAGGTAAAGCCTCACCACACAAGGCATCATGCCACAAGACTTCTTCACCTTAGTCTCAAAATCAATTGGGACAAATGACTTTTGACAAGCTAATCTGAGTTCATTACACACTCATTTGTGAATCGATCAATCCAAAATGAGAGTGTGCAAGTCATGACAAGAGAATGCTTTCCTCAAAAATTCATTTTCCTTCTTTCCTTTCCTTTTCAAAAACTTCTTGCCAAGAAATTTTTTTGGTGGGTTCATTTCGAGACAAGCAAAGCACGGACTCAAATTAACCTAAAACTTGGCATTTTCCCTTAAGAAAGGCGTCTCTCAATCCATCATAGGAAAACACCAACCCAGTTTGACACAAAAACCAAAAGAAAAAGAAAATAAAGAAAAATATTTTCTCCTTGAGAAAGAACCGTGGTATTAAGAAAACCCTCAAAGTTTATTGCTAAAATACTATTAACAAGGTGACTACCTAATTTGATGAATCATTTGAAAAACAAGCCTCGACGTAGGCCCTTAGTGCAATTGTAAGGCATGGTAGCAAGGCAATGGAATCGTGTAAGACTAATCTGGCACACAATCAAGATTTCAAAAATCAAGTCCTTCGTGGGCACAATTAACCACAAAATATAATAAAATGGCCCGGCAAGGGCAATATCATCACAATCATCCAACATGACCAACAAGGGCCAAATAAAATCTAGCAAAGGAAAAAAAATTATCGTCCTGACAAGGGCAATAAAAATAAAATATCTCAAGCCTAATATGTGCAACCAATAACCAAATCAAATAGCACCACCTCCCCCTTAAAAAAAACATTGCCTTTAATGATTTAATCTTAAATAAGAAAATAAGGGATGCGACAACTCCCTGGAGGACTATGCCTCATAATCTGCTGCCTCTTCACTAGGACCAGCACCATCCTTTCGGGAGTGCGCATAAACTGTGGACTATCTGAGGGGCTGTGGAACTCTGGATCTTAATCATCTTCTAGCAATGCATCCTCATCATCAGGTACCTCCTTGTCACCCACTAAAGATGAAAGCAAGTCATCCATAGGACCGCGAGTGTGATGGGGCTGAGGCAAGGTGCTCAAATATGCCTCCTCAACTGGAGCCTTCCCTTTCACCTTAGCCATATCCTTCCAGATCTCCTTCACAACTCCCTCAATAGTGTCCACCCTTTTGCAGAGTTTGGTGACGCTTTGCACCAGTCCCTTGATGGCCTTTTTTTACAGCTGCCTCAATCAACCCGGGCAACTTGAGTACCAAATCATTTAGGTGCCTTTCATAATTATAGGTTTTGTCCATCATATCCTAGAGACCACTCTTGGTTAAAGGTCCTCTTGGTGCAGAAGCTATTGGGGTATGTGCTTATGAGGCTTCTAGAGAAGGAGAGGAACCAGTTGCTTCAGCATCCAAGTCATCAACCTCAACTTCCCCCAATGGCTCAGTCCTATGCCTGTTAAATCTAGGAGCATCCCTATCTGTCTTCCTATCAAGGTCAATCATCCCAATAACATGTGTAAGCTTGTCACAGCTGAGGATGGGGACATTGATTTTAGCATCAAGTTTATTAATAAGCATCGGGAAGGGCAATAAATCAATTTCTCTGTGATATTTCCTCCTTATCACTATAGCCTCTATCTCCCCAAAGTTGACATGCTCGCTCGTCAAAATAGCAGCAATCAGAATGGCCCCATCCTGAGTTATCTTCTAATCATTCTGTGAGGGCAGGAAACGGATGCGAACAAGTTCATACTAGAGGCGAGCTTCAAAGTGTAAGGACCTCATCAAAATATCACCCCCTATGGTAGCCCAGAGAGGGATGTCATAAGCAATAACAAGGTCCGTCTCACGATATGGATTTTTCTTGGTAGACAACCTTGCCAAGAGTGCAGTGGAAGGATCGATTAGGTGACTCCAATAGATGGCATTGATGGCACCTGGAGTGACAGAAACTTTCTTGCCTCGGAAAACAACTGAATCCAAGTTAAGGAACCTCTCCATGTTCCCCTTATATCCCTTGGAGTTTTTCTTGGATTGATAAGCAGCAAAGAATTCCTGAACTATTTCCTTGTAGTACCCCCCGGGTACATCTTAGAATGGTTCCACTCTCGATCGTCAAACTGTTTGTGGATGTTAGGTATCTCAGGCCCAACTGCACCTAAGTTGAAGCTCTACTCTACATTGAAGGTCCTATTCTTGTCACGGTCATAGATGACCTTCATTCCTTCAACCCCAAAGTGAATTCTCGCCTCTTTCGCAGTTGATAGTTTCTTTGGTTGGCGCCCTGTGTTACCCCTATTAGAAGATATAGTCTGCACATGGAGATTGTGAGTACCAAAAAGAAAAACAAACTCTTTTTGTATTTTTGATATTTGTAAAAGAAGAAAGCTAGAAAGAAGTTAACTAATTATAAAGTACGAAATGCAAAAAGGTAGAAAATGAAGTAGGTAACCGATGGCTCATACGGACGTTGTGCAAACTGCACAAGGCATAGTGTGTGTTGCATGAGCTACCAGAAAACTTAGAAATTTTTGCAGTGAGGTGCAAAGCTGGTGCAGACCACACCAGCCAGAGTGCACGTCACACCACACTTTGCCCCTCAAAAGAGTGAACTGGCAGCTATTTTTCATAGGGTGCGGTACCTTATGCATTTCACACATAGAGGTATGTGCTCCGTATGAACAACGCACAGGTAAAACACTTGGGATTTTTCAATCCCTTGTCTTCTTGTGTATTTGGCATGTGATTCGCAAAACAATACGTTTGGAATGCACCTGGCAACAAACATCACACTAAAAATCCAACAATCTTGAATAATAAGGCCAAGCATTCTATGACCCAACCAAATCATTCGGGTACTTAGACTTCCCCAGAATCCGTTATCACAATTCAAAAAAAAAGAACTCAACGACTTCCCTTAAAAAGGATGTTACCCCTTCTATCATCGAGAACATCAAGCCTTCAATTACAATAATTAGGCACATTCATTCAATCAACAATTTCTACCTCCCAACCAAAATCATACACCCAATAAGTATATTCAACCAATTACATGGGAACAAAAGACTAGTAACAAATTTCAGCTCCAAACAATAATTTTCAACCAAAACATCATGAAGATAATGATTCTCCCATGAGAATGATGACACCCAATCTATCATAGGGCCAAATCATGCACCAATCACAAATGGGTTACTCAGACTTCACCCCAAACACAGATTTTGAAGGCTAAAAATTACTACAATCAACATGCATTATCACAATATAATGTTCTACCAAGTTGATCCTAAGAAAAATCATCAATAAAACCCAAAATTGGGAACCCAAATATTTCAGATCTCACCTAAAATCAACATGGCAATTCTACAAAGCATGCTTCATAATATGAGTTCTCAATCAACATAAAAACACGTATTTAACATCAGGGAACTTACCACAAGTGAAGATTAGGAGAAGGGAGGCAAAAATTAAAGCTTTTGAAGGTGCAACAATGGAGACCCATGATTTTTCCTAGAGATGACATCGGCGGTGACAGGTGTTGCAGTGGCGGGGAGATATGGTGAGAAGAGGAGAAGATTTGGGAGAGTTTGGAGGATTTGTGGTGGATTTTGGGAGAGAAGTTATGGAAGTTTGGAAGAATATAGGAGAAAAGAGGTGAAGGTGGCAGTTTTAAAAGAGAAAAAGAAGAGTCACCATGTCAGTCTCTGGGTCGATTTGGTCAACGGGTAGGTCAATAAAAATTTTCAAAACTTACCTTGATGCACCGCGATGTGAAATTTGCACAAGCCTTTGTGTGGACAGCATGTCGCTTCACACTTCACAATTTCATGCCCTAAATTTGGCCCAACTTTCTGTTATAGTGTTCGATGGAGGTACGATGCGTACAAGAAGTTGTGTGAAATGCACAGCCTAGTTGTAACACCCCAGAACTTTCACGCCCAAACTAAGCTCAGAAAACCAGTAGAAAATAAAAAATTTAGAAAAAAATTTAAGTTTCCAGGAACCACGGTTCAAGACCACGGACCGTAGTTTGGAACCACGGACCGTAGTTTGAAACCACGGTCCATCATCTGAAAATGTAGTCCCAAATCCAGTAGACCCCCAGTTCAAGTCTCAGGAACCATGAGACACACCACGGACCGTAGTTTAGAACCATGGTCCGTCCTGCCACTCGTGGTTTCCCTTAATCAGAGGACCATCAGTCCAGGGCTCGGGGGCCATGAGTCAGACCACAGGCCATAGTCCAGGACCACGAATCATCCTGTTGACTCGTGGAAACAGAACCTCAGAGACCCTTATCCCTATCCCAGGAATCATGAGTCAGGTCAAGGACCGTACTTTTGAACCATGGTAAGTCCTTTGACTCGTGGAATCCCCAGACTAGGCCAAAGTCCCAGGAACTATGGTCCACATGATGAACCATCTTCTAGGAGTATGGTCCATCCTTTGGAGTCATAGTTCCTGAGGCCAAAGAACCCGTAAAACTCCTAGGTAGGACCATGACTCAGTTGAATATCAGTTGTCTAGGAGTACGGTCCGTCATTTCGAGTCGTGATCCCTGAGTTGCAATTTTCTAAAGAATTTATTTTAACTTTCCCATGGGTATTCCAGACTTTTCCTACCTCATTTAAAGCATAATCTACGATGTTTAGACTACTCTATGCCTAGTTAATTAGTCAGAAACTACCTAAAATATCTATTCTCCTAAATTCTTCAACATTAGAAAGAAAATAAGAGAAAGAGGCGACAGTTTTCTCACAAGAACAAGCAGAGGTCTTCATCATGTTCATCCCAAAAATCTTAAGGATTTCTCCGTAGATTTCTTCACCAGCTATGTGGGATTTCACTAGTGGGTTCCTTTCACCCATTAGGTCCCTAGATTCCAGTCAGTCTTCAGTTTTCTCCATGAATTATTCACACCTAGGGTTCCCAAATCTTAGGGATTTACTAAAATTCAGTTCCTACAACCTCTATGGTATTGACTACATGTTTCTTGGAGAATTAGTATGATTTTATGTACAATGTTCAGAAACCCTAGTTTGTATACTTACATTACTTCATGAATTAAGCTTACTAGGCAGATTAGTTATATGCTCATGCATCAAAATTCAAATGTCATATCCCTCAGTATATTTATGTTGCATTCTCAGTTGATTTCCAGTATTTTGAGCTATCCATCATTTTAGTACATTGTTGCTTATATTCAGTTGGGAGTAGACTTAGTACCGAATGGACGAGGGGTGAAGGTTTAGCTGTCAGTTTAGGTTAAGACCTTTAGTAGCAGTCCCCAAGTCCCAAAACTACGGCTCCACCATAGGTATGGAAGGAGTCAGCTGTCAGACTAGGATGCACCTCCTCATCCCTTGTGGACATCAGTAGTGGATCCACGTCAGACTTGTTAGTACCTTTGGCAATGTATGAACACCCTTCCATCCAGGGTTTACAGGTTTGCCCCACAGTTAGCTCAGCTTGGGATATGTCGATTAATAGTATCTCCCACAGTCATACTCATGTTGCATTGACCATTTATCCAGTATTTACTTCAGTATTCAGTTCAACATGTTTTATCTTTATGATTTATAATTGGTCATTGCATCCAGCTTAGCTCACAGTTATATTCCAGTATATCTACTTCTATGCTCAGTTATTATGTTGTTCAGCTTAGCCTATATCCCGCATGCTTAGTACATTCAAAGTACTGATGCATACTTTTGTGCTACATTATATTTTTATGTAGGTTCAGGTGCTCAACATCTAGACCGCGCTTAGTTCGACTACCAGTCCATACTCAACAGTTCAGTGGTAAGTCCTTATTAGTTCGAGGATGATAGACATGCTTATATGATTAGTATTTACTTTCAGATTTAGATTTGTTAGAGTCAGCTGGGGATATGTCCCAACAACTCCTATTAAGTTAGAAGGCTTTCAGACATAGACTAGTTTGAGAAGTTGTTAGTATTATTTTTTTCAGTCAGCACTAAACTATTTATATATTCAGACTTTTGGGTTCTTCCTCACTTTCAGATAATGATTATTTTAGCTTCCGCACAATGCATGCATAAATCTAATTTTGTATAGATATGCCATGCCATGGGTTAGCTTGGGGTCACTTGTGACACTAAGCACCATGTCGGATCCAGGGGGTAGCTTTGGGGCGTGAAAAACTTGGTATCAGAGCATAAGGTTTAAGTGTCCTAGGATGTCTGAAAGCCGCGTCGAGTAGAGTCTTCTTCATGGGTGTGAAACACGCCACACTTATGGGGGAGAAGCTATGAGACATCATTAGGAATAACTTCCCTTCTTTCTTTTCCAGCTCGTGTTATAGAGTATGAACACTATTTAATCTCCTTCTATTCTAACTTATGCTCTTCGCATTTCAGAAAAATTCCTCCCAGAAGAGCTAATGCTAAGAATCAGCCAGCAGCTCCAGCAGACCCACTGAACGAGTAGGTTATGCATGCCAAATTCAGGGCTGCTTTTTAAGTGCTTGCTCATGCCATTAACGCCCAGGTCAATCATAAGGCTGCGGCACCAGCTTCGCCTCAGGTTAATACTTCTACAGCCAGAATCTTGGACTTCAATCGGAGGAACCCTCAAGAGTTTCATGGGTCAAACCCAGAAGAGGACCCCAAGAGTTCTTAGAGGATGTTCAGAAAGTGACATGCATTATATGTGTCACCCCAGTCGAGGGTGTAGAATTGGCCGCTTATCAGCTGAAAGGAGTGTCCTACACTTGGTACCAGCAATGGAAGGAATCTCATTGTGAAAATACAGGACCAATGACTTGGGATCTTTTCAAGACTGTTTTTTTGGACCGGTTCTTCTGACTAGAGCTCAGGGAGGACAAGGTTCAAGAGTTCATCAACCTGAAGCAAAATGACATGAGCGTAAAGGATTATGCTCTGAAGTTCACTTAGCTATCTAAGCATGCTCCGACAATGGTAGCTGACTCTAGAGATCGTATGAGCAAGTTTGTGTCTAGAGTGTCTGATGATGTGGTCAAGGAATGCAAGATGGCCATGCTCATTAAGGAGATGGACTTCTCCAGGTTAGTTACATATGCTCAATAGATTGAGGAGGAGAAGATTAAGAAATGGGGAGGAGATGCTAAGAGGGCTAGGACAGGTGATTATAACTACTATCAGCAGAGGTCAGAGGGTGGCAACCGCTCTCAATATTGCCAGAAAAATTCAGCTCCAGCTCCATCTTCTGCTAGTGTCCCAATGCCTAAGTTCAAGAAGGATCGACGGGATAGAGCATCTGGCTCTAAGTCCCAAGGTACAATTACTAGTGGGCGCACTAACCCAGTGTGTAGAAAGTGTGGTAGAAACCACCATGGTGAGTGCATGGCAGGTAGTGAAAATTACTTTGGGTGTGGTAAACTAGGCCACATGATGAGGGATTATCCAACAACTTCTCCAAAGGGTAAGGATGTTCACCCACAGACTCAGACTGGTTCTACAACATCTATGGTAGGTCACTCCACTCAACAGGGTGCCTCATCTAGAACAGGTGGTGGTCAACACCAGAATAGACTGTATGTACTTCAGGGTCAACAAGACTAGGAGGATTCTCCTGATGTGGTCACGGGTATGTTGCGAGTCTTTAATACCGATGTTTATGCATTGTTAGATACAGGGGCTATGCTTTCATTTATAACTCCTTATATAGCGGTAAATTTTGATGTCAGACCAAATATTCTCCCAGAACCCTTCGCAGTCTCTACTCTAGTTGGTGACCCAGTTATAGCTAGATGGGTATACAGAAATTGCCCTGTCACAGTTTCCCAGAAAATCACCTCAACAGATCTTGTAGAGTTAGAAATGGTAGATTTTGATATCATTCTAGGCATCGATTGTTTACATTCCTACTATGCCTCACTCAATTGTAGAACTAGGATCATTCAATTTCAGTTTCCTAACGAGCCAGTCTTAGAGTGGAAGGATAGTAACTCAGTGCATGCAAGTCGGTTTATCTCTTACCTTAAGGCCAGAAAAATAATTTCCAAAGGGTATATTTATCATCTTGTTCGGGTTGAGGATTCAAGCTCCGAGACCCCAACTCTTGAGTCAGTCCTAGTAGTAAATAAGTTTCCAGAAGTGTTCCCAGAAGATCTTCCCGGATTCCTCCTGAAAGGGAAATAGACTTTGGAATAGATCTCCTTCTAGATACCCAGTGTATTTCAATTCCTCCTTAAAGAATGGCTCCAGCTGAGCTTAAGGAATTGAAAGAACAGTTGAAAGACCTTCTAGATAAGGGCTTCATTAGACCCAGCATCTCTCCATGGCGTGCTCCAGTGTTGTTCGTGCGTAAGAAGGACAGTTCTCTCAGGATGTGCATTGACTATCTTTAGTTGAACAAAGTCATAATCAAGAAAAACTATTCCATCCCCAGGATTGATGACTTGTTTGACAAGCTTCAGGGTGCTAGTTTCTTTTCTAAGATAGACCTCAAATACGGCTATCATCAGCTCAGAGTCATAGATAGTGACATCTCGAAGATAGCCTTCAGGACTCGGTATGGTCACTACGAATTTGTAGTCATGTCTTTTGGACTAACCAATGCTCCTACAGCTTTCATGGACTTAATGAACAGGGTGTTCAAACAGTATTTAGACTTGTTCGTCATTGTTTTCATTGATGATATCCTCGTTTACTCTCAAAATAAGGAGGAGCATGCAACTCATCTGAGGGTTGTTCTGCAAACTCTCAAAGATCACCAACTATTTGCTAAGTTCAGCAAGTGTGAATTCTGGTTACAGTCTGTTGCTTTCCTTGGTCATGTGGTATCCAGAGAAGGGATCCATGTTGATTCCCAGAAAATTGAGGCAGTAATGCACTGGCCCAGACCCACCTCTTTGACTGACATCAGAAGTATCTTGGGTTTGGCCGGTTACTACCGGAGATTTATTGAAGGTTTTTCATCCATAGCTGCCCCATTGACCAAGTTGACTCAGAAAAAGGTCAAGTTTCGGTGGTAAGATGAGTGTGAGAAGAGTTTCTTAGAATTGAAAACCAGGTTGAATACAACTCCTGTCTTGACTCTACCAGAGGGTTCATATGGTTATCTGGTTTATTGTGCTGCATCCAGAGTCAGCATGGGTTGTGTTTTGATGCAGTAGGGTAAGGTCATAGCTTATGCTTCCAGACAGCTTAAGTTCCATGAAGAGAATTACTCGACTCATAAACTCGAGCTTGCAGCGGTTATGTTTTCCCTAAAGATCTGCAGACACTATTTGTATAATGTTCATGTTGATGTGTTCACATATCATAAGAGCCTCCAGTATGTGTTCACCTAGAAAGAGTTGAATCTTTGTCAGAGGAGATGGCTTGAGTTCTCAAGGATTATGATATGAATGTTCTCTACCATCCGGGTAAGGCTAATGTAGTGGCTGATGCCCTTAGTAGGTTGTCCATGGGTAGTGTGTCACATGTTGAGGAAGAGAAGAAAGAATTAGCCAGAGATGTTCATAGGCTTGCTCGCTTAGGAGTTTGCCTCATGAACACGCCAGATGATGGTGTGATAGTCTAGAATAGGTCAGAATCTTTATTGGTAGTAGAGGTTAAAGAGAAGCAGGATAGTGATCTAATATTGCTTCAGTTGAAAGGTGCAATTCATTAACAGAGAGTCGAGGTTTTCTCCCAACGGGGAGATGGTGTGCTCCGTTACCAGGGTCGCTTATGTGTTCTTATTGTGGGTGAGTTTAGGCAGAAGATCCTTAATGAAGCCCATAATTCCAAATATTCTATTCATTCGGGTGCCACTAAGATGTACCGTGATCTACGGGAAGTCTATTTATGGAATGGCATGAAGAGGGACATCAAAGATTTAGTGGCTAAGTGTTCCAATTATCAGAGGGTAAGATGGAACATTAGAAAGCCGGGGGTGTGACTCAGGAGATTAGCATTCCTACTTGGAAGTGGGAAGTGGTCAATATGGATTTCATTATGGGTTTACCTCGTACTCGCAGGCAGCATGACTCCATTTGGGTGATATTGGATAGGGTTACTAAGTCATCTCACTTCTTGGCAGTCAAGACTACAGATTTATCTGAGGATTATGCCAGACTCTACATCAGCGAGATAGTCAGGTTGCATGGGGTTCCCTTGTCTATCATCGCAGATAGAGGTCCTCAGTTTACGTCTCATTTCTGGAGATCATTTCAAAAAGGTTTTGGTACTCAGGTGAATCTTAGTGTAATATTTCATCCGCAGACATATGGTCAGGCAGAACGTACAATTCAGTCCTTAGAGGATATGTTGAGAGCTTGTGTGATTGATTTCAAGGGTAGTTGGGATAATCACCTGCCTCTCATAGAGTTTGCCTACAATAACATCTTCCATTCCAGCATCCAGATGGCCCCATATGAGGCACTCTATGGGCGTAGATGTAGATCACCTGTTGGCTGGTTCAAAGTAGGTGAAGCAGTCTTGATTGGGCTAGATTTGGTTTATGAGGCTATAGAGAAAGTTTAGCTTAGCAGTGATAGACTAAAAATAACTCAGAGTCATCAGAAGTCCTATGCAAATGTTAGGAGAAGAGACTTAGAGTTCAAAATTGATGATTGGGTTTTCCTGAAAGTATCACCTATGAAGGGAGTGATGACATTTGGAAAGAAAGAGAAGCTCAGTCCCAGGTATGTAGGTCCTTACAAAATCTTGGAAAGGGTTTATAATGTGGCTTATGATTTAGAGTTGCCGGCAGAACTAGTAGCGGTTCATCTAGTCTTTTATATTTCCTTATTGAAAAAGTGTGTGGGTGATCTGGCATCGATAGTACCTTTAACGAGTGTGGCTGTGAAGGATAGCCTCACCTATGAGGAGGTTCCAGTTGAGATTCTTGACCGTCAGGTTCATAGGTTGAGAAACAAAGAAGTCGCTAGTGAAATTTTTGTGCAGGAATCAGTCCGTAGAGAAAGCTACTTAGGAAGCAGAAGCAGCCATGATGTCCAAGTACCCTCACCTCTTACCCTTCGATTCAGTTTCAACTTGAGGTAGTAGTTCCTCTCCAGTCTCTCAGTTTACTCTTCTGTAATTCAGTCTTAGTACCTTGTTCCCTCAGTTATACTTACATTTCAGCATGTTCATAGAACTCAGTTAAGTTAGATATCAATTTCTAGTACTCAGTTGGAGGGGATTGCAACTCTTTCCCTCCATCCTCAGGTTGTTTAGTCTTCATTCTAGGATGAATGATCCCAAGGGGGAGATATTGTAACATCCCAGAACTTCCACGCCCAGACTAAGCTCAGAAAACTAGTAGAAAATAAAAATTTAAGAAAAAAAGTTCAAGTTTCCAGGAACCACGGTTCAAGACCACGGATCGTAGTTTGGAACCAAGGTCCGTCGTCTCAAACTGTAGTCCCTAATTCAGTAGACCCCTAGTTCAAGTCTCAGGAATCACGATACAGACCATAGACCATAGTTTGGAACCACGGTCCATCCTATCACTCATGGTTTCCCTTAATCAGAGGACCATCAGTCCAGGGCTCAGAGTCTACGAGTTAGACCACGGGCCCTAGACCAGGACCACGGATCTTCCTGTTGACTCGTGGAACAAAAACCTCAGAGACCCTTAGAGCTTTTCCTAGGAATCACGAGTCAGGCCATGGACCATACTATTGAACCACGGTCCATCCTTTGACTAGTGGAATACCCAGACCAGGCCAATGTCCCATGAACCATGGGCCACATGACGAACCATCTTCTAGGAGTACGGTCCATCCTGTGGAGTCGTAGTTCCTGAGACCAGAGAACCCCTAAAACTCCTAGGTAGTACCATGAATTAGTTGACGGTCCATCATCTAGGGGTATGGTCCATCATTTCGAGTCGTGATCCCTGAGTTGTAATTTTCTGTAGAATTTCTTTTAACTTTCCCAGGGGTATTCTGGACTTTTCCTACCTCTTTTAAATCCTAAGCTATGACGTTTTGACTACTCTAAGCCTAGTTAATTAGTCACAAACTACCTAAAACATCTATTCTCCTAAATTCTTCAACCTTAGAACAAAAATAAGAGAAAGAGGCGACAGTTTTCTCCCAAGAACAAGCAGAGGTCTTCATCAAGTTCATCCCCAAATATCCAAGGATTTCTCCGTAGATTTCTTCACCGGGTATGTGGGATTTCAATATTGGGTTCCTTTCACCCATTAGGTCCCTAGATTCCAGTCAGTATTTAGTTTTCTCCATGAATTGTTCAGACCTAGGCTTCCCAAATCTTAGGGATTTACTAATATTTAGTTCCTACAACCTCTATGGTATTGACTACATGTTTCTTGGAGAATTAGTATGGTTTTATGTACAATGTTCAGAAACCCTAGTTTGTATACTTACAGTAATTCATGAATTAAGCTTACTAGGCAGATTAGTTATATGCTCATGCATCAGAATTTGAATGTCATATCCCTCAGTATATTTATGTTGCATTCTCAGTTGATTTCCAGTATTTTGAGCTATCCATCATTTCAGTACATTGTTGCTTATATTAAGTTGGGAGTAGACTTTGTACCGAGCGGATGAGGGGATTAAGGTTTAGCTGTCAGTTTAGGCTAAGACCTTTAGTAGTAGTCCCCAAGTCCCAGAACTACGGCACCACCGTGGGTATGGAAGGAGTCAGCTGTTAGACTAGGTTGCACCTCTTCGTCCCTTATGGACATCAGTAGTGAATCCATGTCAGACTTGTTAGTACCCTTGGAAAAGTATGAACACCCTTTTATCCTGGGTTACAGGTTTGCCCCATAGTTAGCTCAGCTTGGGGTATGTAGATTATTAGTAGCTCCCACAGTCATACTCATGTTGCATTGACCATTTATCCAGTATTTACTTCAGTATTCAGTTCAGCATGTTTTATCTTTATGATTTATAAATGGTCATTGCATCCAGCTTAACTCTCAGTTATGTTCCAGTATATCTACTTCTATGCTTAGTTATTATGTTGTTCAGCATAGCCTATATCTCGCATGCTCTGTACATTCAAAGTACTGACACATACTTTTGTGCTAGATCATTTTATGATGTAGGTTCAGGCGCTCAACATCCAGACCGTGCTTAGTTCGACTTCCAGTCTATACTCAGCAGTTTAGTGGCGAGTCCTCATTAGTTCGAGAACGATAGACATGCTTATATCTTCAGTATTTACTTTCAAACTCAGAGTTGTTAGAGTTAGCTGAGGGCATATCCCAGAAACTCCTATTCAGTTAGAAAGATTTCATACATAGACTAGTTTGAGCAGTTGTTAGTATTATTTTTTTCCCAGTCAACATTAAACTATTTATATATTCAGACTTTTAGGTTCTTCCTCTCTTTCAGATAATGATTGTTTTAACATCCGCACAATGCATGCTTTAATCTAATTTTGTATAGATATGACATGCCATGGGTTAGCTTAGGGTCACTTGTGACACTAAGCACCGTGTTGCGTCCAGAGGGTAGCTTCGAGGCATGACACTAGCGCACGTCACCTCTAACTTCTAATTTTTCCTTCAGTTCACTACTTTGGGATGCGGTGGCCTGTGCGACATGCACAACAACTCATACGAACTACACGGCCATCCGCACATCCCTTTTCTGTCTCATTTTCCCACTTTGTCATTTTTCCTCTCTATGCATTCCTAAAACAAACCATAAACAACAAAAGGTAACTAAAAACAAAGTAAAAACACTTGGGTTGCCTCCCAAGAAGTGCTTGATTTTACGTCGTGGCTCGATGATAGTACCTCATACCTTAGTCATTGTCGGATATTATGCTAATCCAATTGGTGTGGCCCCACCCCAAGAATGGGAATTGCTCCTTCAACGTCCTCAAAACATCATCTTGTTACAAACTTGGCAACACCTCAAACTTGGGTGTCTTGCCCATTTTATACTCCGCAAGGGCATAATCTAGCTTGCCTTTAACATCTATCACCGAAACCACCCGCAATTCATCCGGAAGCTTTGTGGATTGATAAATATTGAATGTCACTACCTCACTTCCCACTTGGAACTTGAGCTCTCCGAGTTCAACATCCACTAAGGCTCTCCCCGTAGCCAACAATGGTCGCCCTAATATGATGGGCACCTTAATATCCACTTCGCAATCCAAAACCACAAAGTTGGCCGGGAGAATAAACTTATCAACCTTGACCAACATATCAAATAGAATTCCTATCGGCCGTTTGATGGACCCATCAGCCATGAGTAGTCGCATGGGAGTAGGTTTGGGCAATGTGAATCCTAACTTCTTGAAGATCACTACGGGAATCAAGTTTATGCTTTCCCCTAAGTCACACAAGGCCTTACAAAACACAAACAACCCAATAGTGTAAGGAATAGTGAATGCACCCTGGTCTTCCCATTTTGTAGCAACATTATTTGTCATCACAGTGTTGTAGCTGTGTGAGATCTCAACGGTGACCACATAAACAACCCTTTTTTTTCTTAAACAACTCCTTCATAAATTTGGCATAACCCGACATTTGCTTTAAGGCTTCAACCAAAGGAATATTTATCAAAAGTTTGCTAAACATGTTAATAAACTTATTGAATTTGTTCTCTTCCTTCTTCTTATTCGGTCTTTGAGGGTATGAAGGAGGTCCTTTGGGTAGTGTGGTCGGCACACTTTGCACAATAGAAGTGTCCTCCTCAATGTCTATGGCCACTTGGGGAGGAGATTCAGCCTCCTCCCTCTCATCATCAATATTAACATCCACTAAAATGTTGGGATCACCAAGCTTCACCCCAACTCCCGGTTCTTCAACATCTTTTTCACGCACAACCTCTTCTTATTTATTACACAGCTCCACAACGACTTCAACACTAAGCTTCTTTACCACCTCAGCCGACTTTTCCACAACATCCACAGTGAGCTTTTTCACCACACCACTTGTCCTTTCACTTCTAGTAACAATATCCATAACATGAGCGTCATTTTTAGGATTCACTGTGGTGTCACTAGGGAGTGTTACTTTCATCTTTGGATTCATTTGAGTGGATAGATGGTTCATTTGAGTCTTAAGATGCTTGATTGAGGCAGAATAAGAGCTCATGATTTGATAAAGTGTTGAAACTTTTATTTTAAGCTCACTAACCCCGGTGTTTATAGTTTCTACCTTCTTAAAAACCAAGGATAACATATCCTCTATGTTTGAATGATTGGGATTGCTTGTGGCGGGTTGATATAAAGAATCCAACTTATTTGGAGGCACGTATGAATTTGAGCTCTAGTGATTGTATCTATCACCTTCTTTGCCACAATCCCTCTAATTGCCATCTCTTTCCTTATCCTTAATCTAACCTTAATTCTCATCCCTCGAGTGATAATACCCGGGATGAGAACCTGCCAACAAGTATCAAAGTTTACCATCCACAATGGTCATTAGCTCGTCATCACTAGCCTTGAACTCCAGTGTACTCACAACATTCACGCTCTTAGCACTTCTGGCCCCCATCATATGCTTGGCCAAGTGGTCAATTTGTGTCATCATTTTGGCCATAGTCTCATCCCTCTATTCATCTTTTCTCCACATCTCATTTGGCAAAATAGATGTGGTCACTCCCGAGATAGGAACATCAGCCTCCCTTGTGTGCCAAACTTGGTTTGTCTTGGTCATTCTCTCTAGAAGGGCTGAGGCGACAACAAATTGTTGGTCCATGAAGGTACCACCCACTAGGTTATTGGCGATGAACTTTTTTATTGAGTTCAAAGCTCTATAAAATCTTTGTCGAAGGAGATCATCAGGCAATCCATGATTGAGACACAATAATAGTTTATTTTTAAACCTCAACCATGTCTCATGTAAAGGCTCATCGAGAAGTTAGTGAAAGTTGGTGATCTCATCCCTCAGCTGTATCATCCTTGAGAGAGGGAAAAATCTAGTAGTGAAGGCATCTACCAACTCAGCCCAAGAGGTGATTGACCCATTCGATAGTTCTTCAAACACGCTGTGGCTTCCCTTGTTAGAGAGAAGAGAAATAGGCAAAGTCGAATAGATTCTTGGGAAATGTTTTGGAAGATGAAAGGTTGGCATATCTCAACAAAGTTTCAGATGTGCCTACTTGAATCTTTGTGTACTGCTCCTCTAAACATCCCCTTCATTTGTATAAGATGGAGCATGGTGCTAGTGATGTGGAATACCGCATTTTCAACTGTGGGAGGTAGGCAGATTGAACCTACTCCTACTTGAATTATGGGTTCATTGGTTGCGTCCATGAATCCATCGACACTTCCATTGTCATCACTTCACTCATGGGCTGCCTGCTCAATGAACAAAAATAACAAACCGAATAAAAAGAACAAACACTCTACAAGGTAATTTCAATTCACAATAAAAAAGGCTATTCAAACACAATTCCCCGACAATGGTGCCATTTTTGATAACGCTCAAATGTACTCTCCAAGATGGAGGTAACAACGATCGTTAAGGAAAACAAAATTTATATTACCCGACGGGAGTCAAGGTCAATCCCATCGGGAATTGTAGTTTAGCCAAGAGATTGTAGAAAGGACCTTACAACTAGAGTAGATTATTCAAACAACAAATAATGTAAAAAAGGGGGAATTGGGAATCTGTCACAATTTAATTCCAAACTAAACAATAAAGTAAATACGAGGTGTAAACAAGAGAGAGGACGACTAGGGATGTGCTTCTGATGGGACTCAAACATGGGTCAAGTTACTTGCCCAATTGCATAAATTCTTACTAAATAACATAAGTAGCATTGGTTTTATGCATGAATGTTAATCTTTCGATCTCACAATCATCTATACAATGGTCCTTGTTCAAGCACTATTGTTTAGGCATAAACCAATCAATATAGGTTTGGGGAGGTCACACTATCTCTAGCTTAGACCCTTAAATGGGTGTTTCAGGTGAATTGATCTATTTCTAGCCTCAATTTAAGTGGAATATCAAGTACCCACTAGCAATTTCACATCCAAAATTATGAACCCCTTTCTCAAGCAAGAACACAATCAAGTAAATTAAATCAATATTTACAACCACCAATTTTATAGTTTAAATATGGTAAACTCACTAGACCTATATCATATTATCAATTATAAACAAAAATAAGTAAGACCCATACCCTTTTATCAAGTACCCATCATCAACACATCCCTAGACAAGGAGACTTAACCACTTATGCTAAAGGAAGAAGAAAGTATACCCATAGGGAAATTCAAATTCCTTTTCATTAATTGTATCAAGAATCTAATATCCAAACTCAAATTTACAGGTCCAAGGTTGAAGATTGAGAGAATGGATTGAAACCCTCTTTCTTGCCATAGGAGAAAAACTTGATTCAAAAACTGAAAACTATCCAAAACTATGAAAAACTATGCTCAAATTGGGTTTTAGAATGTTCCTAATGCATCATACAAAAGTTGACAAAATTGTCCCTCGGGAGCTGTGCATCGTAACGTACGATTTGCATGTCTTGTTGTGTGCATTGCATAGCTCTACTTTAGTGGACCAAAGACTTGGCTCATGCTTGTAGCTTCGGGTGAAGTAGGGTGCGGTTCGCACTAAGACTTGTGTGTGTCGCACGGGCACTGGACCCCCTTAACAAATTCTTCTCTTCTTCTAAGAATTCATGTGGAAGGAGGTGAAGACCGCACCAAAGGTTGTGCATGTCGCACGAGGTCCGCAACTCAAGGCAGAATCTTCATCTCACTTGGGCACTTCACACTTCAACTTCTTTTGAGCTCCTTTGTGTCTAATTCTTTATTTTTTATCTTTGACCAAAAGTACCTGCATTCATGTGAATAAAGGCCATAAGAACCTCTAAATCTTATCAAAACTTGACAATAATTCATGATTAAAGGCTCAATAAGTTGGTAGATTACTGACTTATCACTAGACTTTACAGATCCCAGTGGTGTTCTTGTTAGTATGAGGTCCATTTTACCTTGGTGGGATAGATTCAGCAGCATTAGTTCAAGGATCAGTGGTTGTGTATTATATATGATCAGATTGTGTAGATTGAGGCCAGCAAGCTACTTTGGATTCCGATGGTACTTCGAGAGTTGTGGTCGCCTTTGTGTTTTGAGAGTTTGAGGTTTAATTAGTTGATTCTCTGAGGGTTGTCTGTTTCATGGGGTTCCAGCATTGTTTAGGTTCTGCTAATATGGGCCAGGAGTTATGGTATGTTGTTTTGTTTTTGGAGCTTATAGTTTGTGTATGGGTACAGTAGAGTGGATGCTTTGAGCCAGCAGGTGATGATTTGTGAGAATAATGGAATTTGCAATATCCAGGTGGCGACCTTAGACTTCAAGCATTTTTTCCTTGCCTACCAGGGTGTTTTGGACTTGATATTCGTGGTAGGGTGGACTTTTTTCTGAGGTGAGGCTAGTAGCAATTTCAAAATCCTAATAATGTTTGAGTATTTGGAGCAATGGAGGTATCCCTAGAGTTTGGAGCTTAGTTGATGGCTACAGATATCATGGTAGGCTTACCATACTCCTTGCAGAGATTTGGCTTTATTTTTGGGTCTTCTTGGGCAGGTTTCCCTAGTTCATTCGCTTTTAATTGATTCAAACTTAGTACAGTTCAGTGAGGTTGGTTTGGTTCTACAGTTGGGAGATTCTCCTTCGATGCAAGGTGTTCATCCATGTTGTTCATGACCCTTGTGTGCATATTATAGTTGGGCTCCGATGGTTCATTCAGTTGGGTTTAGGTATCGATGTTGATGTTAGAAAAAGTATCTGTCCATTGGTTGCTAGTTAGTCAGGGCAGATTACTACCATTTTCAAAGATGTGCTTCGGGTCGATATTTTAGAGTGTCAGAAACTAGCAGAATGTGGCTTGACTTGCTAGAGTTGGAGTCTGAGGGTGACATCATTTGAGGTTAAGTAAGAGGTAACTATGGATCTCTAGTGGGTAAGTTGATGTTTTGAGAGTAGCTCGTGTGCTCATCGTGTGTGAAGTTCATAGTTAAAGTAAAAGATGATTCGGGATAGTTAGAAGGGTTTTGCGGGCCAAAGAATTCAGGAGTTAAAGGTTTAATTGATGGCTTTTCTAGGTAAACCTTGTTGTGGTATCGAGGTTTTGAGTTCTATGTTTGATCACCTTGGTGCTCCTGGTCTTGGTGTTATGTCGGTTCTTTCCAGTTGAGTTTCTAGAAGTTTGGTTCGGTTGATAGACCTTTGGAGTTTTGGAAGTTAAAGGTTGGAGTTAAGTTTGGCTTGTGAGAAGTTGAAGTTTGTGGTAGTTTTCCTTTAGTTTAGCTCCGTTGGGTGTTGTCTGGCCGAGGAGGCTTCCCGAGCTTTCCAAGAGAGTGGTGGGGCCTTTGTATCCGCAGTTGTCAAGTCTCTATTGTTTCCTTCCTTCTTGACTTTCACTGATAAAAGTCCTTTTTAGTAATGGATGATATAATGACCCTTCCGATTATTTATGCATTTTTGCCTTCTTTGTACTGTTAGAGCTTTCCTAAAAAGGCCCCAAGTCATTTATGGATTGCTGGGACCATTAGTTCGGTGCACAGGTCATTTGTTTGGTCCTTATGGCCGTTTGCCATTTTTTAGAGCCTTAACTTAGGAAATCATTGACTTTGGTCAACATTCTTAGTAATCATTCTTAGAATTGAATTCTGATAGTTTCGTTAGCTCTGGAGCATAGACTTTGGTCTAGTTGGACCTTTGGTCAGGATTTGGGAGCTTTTCATCTTAGAATTCTCTCTCGTTCTATGTTTTCAGGCCAGTTAGGCTTGTATGGTTGATTTGGTCAACTTTCAGAGAAGAAGGCCTCTGATTGAATTTCCGTCAGCCCTGTTAGCTCTGGAATGTTCATTTTAGGCTAGAGGGACCATTAGTTTGTGTCCCGAGGCTTCCAAACTTGACTTTGGCCCTTAGGTTCTATTTTGTAATAGTTGGGCTAAAGGTTGATTTTGGGCACATGGCCCACTTTTCATTAAATCAACCTCCCATGGGATTTTCATTAATTTTGTTGGGTCCAGAATGTCGTTTCTAGTTGAATAGCTCAGCTCGTTTTTGTTCGCAAAACCCTGGATGCTTCCTGGAGGTCCATTTGTTAGAAAAATTCTATAGTTTGTAAAACTTGTGTTGGTTGCTAGTATGGCGCCAGCGCCCCTGCGACTGGCCGCCCTGGCACCAGCATCCCTACGCCTCAGTGCCCGTCCTGGCACCAGCACCTCAGCACCCGCCCTGGCACCAGCGCCCCTGCAACTGGATGCCCTGGCACCAGCACACCTGCGCCTCAGCGCCCGTCCTGGCACCAGTGCCTCAGCACCTGCCATGGCGCCAGTTCCCCTGTGCCTCAGTGCCTGCCTTGACGCCTAAGCTTTGCATGGCCGCCCCTGTGCATGGGCGTGGCAGCCTATAAAGTTGGCCCTTCTTTTAAAATTCTAGCCTTCTTCACCATCTTTCCTTAGCGTTTTTCCCATTGATTTTGGCTCCAAAAAGCACCAATTTTCACCTGGTTGATCCTACACCTTGGAGAATTATATATTTCCAGTCCATGCTTATTATTCGCTTCTTAAATTGGTAAGTTTCCTTGTTAAATTCCATTATTTTCCCTCTTTGATTTCCTTAGTTTTTCGGCTATTTGAGCCTTCATTTATGGTTTGTTTTTCTCAACTTTAGAGCATGAAATCCCGGGAACATGGGGAACATTGTGGTGATTTTCATTTCTGGCTTTGGGTTGTGGGGCCCACAAGCCCGATTGTGACCTGAATTTTGACTCGACTATAATTTTATCAATATGGGTATCGTTAGTCTTGTTTTAACGCATAGATTGCCTTCTTGATAGTTTGATTTCATTTTGGAGCTTCTCGGAGTAGTTCAGACTTGGACATCGTTATTCTAGCAGCCTGTCGTCGAATGATAGGTAGGTTATGATTTTTCCCTACCTTAGAATTTGCGTATATAGGCTATAATTGCAATAATTAGTATCCTTGGGTTGGTTATTCTAGGTTGGCACCCCAGACCTTATCTGTATCTCCTATCCGATTTATTTCTTAGATTATTTGTAGTACTCATTGTAGTATTGTAATATTACCCTTGTAGCCATGTGTGGCCTTTGTATACGCCTTTAGATAATACACATTTGGGGTATTTGAGAATGTCCGCGAGTCCTGGACATCGAGATGTTAGTTTAGGCTGGATATCTATGTTGTAGAGCTGATTGTGCATGTGTAGGGCCGATAATTTATTTGTAAGTCATTAGGCTAATCTACTGTTTGTGAGCATATCATTCATGCAAAGGATTTTTTTGCATGTTTTAGTACTATTTTGGCTACGGGCCTACTATAACGTTTCTCAACTTTGCATGGCCCCGAGGGCCCATTTTCAGTAAAATGATTATAAAAAGAATTTGAAATTGATTTTTATGGATCTTCTTGGAGTAAAGTATATATTATGATGATTTTATCACCAGTTTTTACACTGATACTAGAATCGGCTATGCCATAGCACTAGACATATTTTTACTATAGATTTAGACCCGGAGATGCTCCGGGCATTCTTTATAAGGGTTATTGATACTTTAATCACTCATTTAGACCCAGATATACTCCAGGAACCCTTTGATGGGGTTTTGATATTACTACTACTATTTAGACTTGGATAGACTCTAGGCACATACTACGAGGTTTTGATTATTGATCTAGACCCAAATACACTCTAGGCAGTTATACTTTGAAATTTCTTATTTTACTATGTGGTCACAGACCTCCATAGACCTTGCCGATCTAGGACCATGGGCGACGTGCCGAATGTGCCGGAGGAGGGGTATATGATGCAGTTGAGGTATACGGGTCCTGTCCTTCCATGGATCCTACCTGTTTGGCCTAGAGGCACTGGAGGAGGTACATACAGGGTTACTATCACACCGGTTCTATCATATCACATCATCATGCATATTATATTCGGATTCCACCCTTGTTTGATGTGTGCTCAGTGTACGCTCTTTTACTATGGAATGCTGGAGGGTTTGTTTTCACTTGATTGTGCTCCTCGGGTGTATGGGCGCCTGTTGGGACTGTAGGTAGATTATATTACTTATATCTTATTGTAGAGCTTGTCATGGCCTTCAATTATTGGTGGATTAGTGGTTTCTAGCATGTTCAGGTTCTGATTATTTAGACTTTTGATCATTGATGGATTAGTGGGTCCTATATTGTTGTGGTACTGTTATGTGGCCTTCTGAGCAGTTGTGGGTTAGCGAATTCTATCCTTTATTGTGGTGATGATTAGTGGCTTTCGATTCCTTGTCGTGTAGATTATCCTATCCTAGGGTTGTATTTGTGAGGTTGACTTCTGTCTGTTCTTATCTTGAAGTTGGGATTTTAGCATGATTTCATTAAGTATATTGATTCTACCATGAGTATATTTAATTACTTCCCTTCTTTCCCTTTTTACTTGAGGTTACAGGTATACCACTATCTTTCTAAACTCTCTGTTTATATATATTGTTGTTGCAAGGACTCTAGGTGCATTTTCTTTCCTCCACCTGCGTTCTGTGTTATATATATCTTCTGTGGCTAGCATAGCATGTTTGTAAATCTTGTTGACTTCTATCCATGCTAGTTTTTATGTGCTTTCCCTATTGCTTCTGTGACTGCTTCTTTGCTATCTTCTATTTACTGCCTTTATATCTTATATGCGCTCAATCGGCCGATGATACCTACTGGGTACCCGTTGATTTACAATTGGTGCTCGTACTACACTTCTGTATCTTTCTGGTGCAGATTCTAGTGTGAGCTTTTGCTATTGATTGCATGGAGACTCGTGCAGATTTTGGATATTCGACACTAGGGTGAGCTCTTGACGATCAGGGCTTGACCACATCTCATCTTTTAGAGACAGTTGTATTTAGTATTTGATATCTCTAGCACTTATATTCTATTAGAGGCTCATGTACTATCAATACCAGTTCTTTGGGTTGGTGTAGTTTCCTTATGTTTATATATTCAGGTTGTTTGCTTCTGCGTTATTCTATCTTATATCTGCTTCCACTTATTTCTGCTTATATTGTGCATGTTGGATTAGGTGGTAGCCCATTACTAACCATTTTGGGCTACAGGGATTGGTTCGCGTACTGGGGAGTTGCAGCATGTTGATATGTCTAAACTCATGAAAAAATTTCACATAGATACTTCTTTTGTTTCCTGAGATAATAATCTCAGAAAACTTTTTTTTGATTTCTTCTCGTAACACTTACTATCCTTATGATTTATGATATTATAGGCTTACCTCCCCTGAGAGACTACCCCTTAATGTTTTGTTTGATTTTTATTCTTAAAAGTAAATTCACGATTAAATCTTGTGCATTTAACTTAACTATAGATTTTTATTAATTCTTTCACTTACGAATTCGTCATTGACAATGTATTTATTCCTTTTTATGTGTTTTTGGTTCTCTCAAGGTATTGTCTTGCTTTTGCATTGCAAGTATATTCGGTATCAATTATTGCAATTTCCTTTTGACTAAAATAGTAAAAAAAAATAGTTGTATATCTATTTTGGCATAATCATTTGACTTACAAAAAGAAATTAAAGCATATAAAAAGAATTCACTGGTTATTAAAATTAAGATATGTTGTGAATTTTGATGGTATCCTAATAATGTCGGAAGTGATTTGATATCATGCTAAACATGAAGATGAATAACTAACTTAGATAGATATTATGGATATCATTCATAATTATACAACATTTATTTTAAAGGTGCATATATGTTATTTGGTCGTATCTCAACAATCATAGTAGTTCATTTCTATTAGGTTAGACAAATATTATGTATTCTATAAACTTTTGTATAATAAACACATAAATCAAAACTAGTATATATTCTTATATTATAGAGGGTGTTTCCTATGCCAAAGCAGGCAGCAGGTCAACAAGCATGCTTTGGTAATCTAACGGTGGTTTGATCATTTTGATTTATCTTGTGCATCTTGGGGTTGTTCTCTAGACTTTACTACATTGTATTTTTCTATGTCAGTACATTTTCTCATTTGAATTCCTAGGTGGGCTACCTTGATATTTTTTGGGTTTTGTGTGGATGAATGAAGGGGAGGGAGTGTAAGAACTCTTTCTATTTGAGTTTTGGTGGTTTTGCCAGCCGGAGTTGAGTGTGACAGTGGAGGGGCAATATGCTGAAATTACACCTTATAATTATTGCAAATCAATCATGGTCAAATATTATAACACCTTGGGTACTGGTCCAGCACTTTGGTAGCACTTAAGAAAATTATAGACCTATCCATGGATCTACGATCATTTTTATGGACTGTAAGTTAAAAGAATGGTTCACAGAGTGAATCATAGAAGTGATCCCTGAAGAACTTATCTCCCAGGCTTCTATGGGAGACAATACGGTCCATTTTTTTAACGATTGGTCCGTACTGTCAACCCTAGAAAAGGATCCAAGAGTTGTCATAATTCCAGTGTCAAAGTACATGTAATAGGACAGTCATTTTCCCTAAGTACGGACTGTAATTCTATCCATAAAAGGATGATCAGAGATCCATCAAATCAAAGAGAAAGTTTACGGCTCAATCTGTGGTTCCTAAACTAAAAGAATAGTCCGTAGATCCTACCCATAGAAGATAGAACAGAAACCCAAAAATTCTCAGAAGAGATCTAACGGCTTGGTCTATGGTCCGTAAACCAGAAGAATGGATCATAGAACCAATCGTAAATCCCACATTTTAGGTGATTATATAAAGAGACCTTAGTTGTCTTCTCATTATTTTTTAAGTCAAGACATGTTCTCTCAACTCTAGGCGATGATTTTCATTTTCCAAAGACTAGGTAAGTCTTCTATTTTATTCCTCATGCTATATTGACGATTCCTAGCCCTAAACTAAAGGTTCTAACAAGTTTCTTGATAAGAAAATCTAGGATTCATTGAAGAAATCATTCCTTAAAGCCTCCAGATCAGATTCTGCAGGTTCTCTATCAATATTTGGAGCACTTTAGGTATGTAAGGCTATCACAGTAAGGGAATCTTGTTCTATCTCACGCCCTACATTTAGGAGTTAGTTTTTAGCAAGAATACATCTAGGGTTCTTACCCAAAGCTTGTTATTTTGACTTATCTATACCTCAAATTATTCATTGTTAATCTTATTGCTGAGAGTATTAAAATTCACGTCATTAGAGATAATTGATTATGGTTCGTGTTTATTCTATCCCATGGACCCATTTGAGTTTATTATTAATTTTGAAAGCATTGAGGTTATCTATATTCATTGTCTTCATGAGTAAAGCAGTTTTCAATTTCTAAAGAAGTATTTAAAAAAAGATTTTAAGTCAAGTAAGTTTAAGCTTCAAGTGCATGATTTTAGAAATAAAGAAAAGTTCAATTTTAAAGAAGTAACATTGAGCATAGACTCACAATAAAGAGTTTTTTTAGCTTTTTCTCTAAAGTGGGACATATTAGTTATTTGAGCATTTATATACTGTTTTTGGAGGATTATTTAGCAGTGCAATGAGTAAGGGTTCAAGTAACGCAAGGCCTAAAATAGCATAGCCAGTGTAGGATAGGAACACTTCGCAAGTTGGATGACTCTTCTTAGCCCAAAAGTGGCTAAGTTTTGATCCATAAGATAAGTTTCATTCTATACCCTAGCAAGGTATAGGATAGCTCTGGCAAATGGGAAAGACATTGTATCATCATGAGGCTCACATGGTGGTTGTCAGTTAAGACAAACTCCCCAAGAAAACTAATTATTTTTAGTACTTGCTTTGATGCACAGTTTTAGTTATCAAGCATTTTGTTATTTATTTATATACACATGCTTTACTATTTTAGTTGACTTCATTTCAGTCGTTATCCTTGATTTTGCTCTTATCAGCTTAGTATTTTAATATTATCCTATATCCACGTACTGATGTCATTTGGCATTATATCTTTTAATAATGCAGATTCAGGTACTCAGGATTGGAAGCAGACGCATCATTAGGTTCTCCTATCTTCAGCATTGGTGAGACCTCCTTGTTTTTGGAGGGCTCTGATTTATTTATTTGTTATTAGATATTGCTAGAAGAGTATCAAGGTAGCCCAGGGCCTTGTCTGGGTAGACTATTCTTCAGATGTTATAGGCTTCATAGATGAGTCAGTGCAGTGTTAGTTTTTAATTGGTTTACAGATATCTCGTGCCTTGCAGATTTCATTTATTAAGACATTAGTTTTTTTTAAAGAAGTTGTATGCTCATTAAAATTTTAAGTTTTTGTAGAGATAATTAAGTATTCAGTTTAGTAGTAAACCATGCCAAGGGTCCACTCAGTCCAGTAGTGGTTCCGAGTGCTAACCATGCTAAGGGTGTAGGCTCGGGGCATGCCAAACTTGATATCAGAGCACTAAGTTCAAGAGTTCTAGGTTATCTATGAAGCAGTATCTAGTAGAGTTCTTCTTATGAGTGTAAAGTGTGCCACAATTATAATAGGGAAGCTACAAGGCATTAGGAAGTACCACCCTTCTTTCATACTCTAGTTCGTGTGATAGAGTTTAACTCTATAAAATTCCCTCCTAACTCATGCATTCACATATTTCAAATCATGCCTCTAAAAAGGACTACCAATCAGAGAAATACTACGAGTATTGAGGTTCTCATTGGAACCAACACTAGCCATCTGCCTCAAACTACCAGGATGCAGACTAGAAATGGAGTTTGCTCATTGGATCAGGATGCTAGTGTTAGATCTCAAGCTGAGACAGTTAGCATAGTGAGGGTTCTGATGACACCTGCTTCTCAGCCTCCCTGAGTTTCTACTTCTGATGAAGAGTTTAGAGGAGCGATTCAGATGCTCACTCAGTTGGTAGCAGCCCAATCTAGCCGTCAGGGCACAATACCTATTAGTTCTAGCTCACAGGATTCATCAGGTGCTTTGAGGATCAGAAATTTCTTTTGAATGAACCTGCCAATGTTTAAAGGGTCTAAGGTTGATGAGGACCCTCATAACTTTATTGATGAGGTGCAGAAAATCTTGAGGGTGATGCATGCTATGGAAACAGAGGAGTTGAACTTGCTTCTTACCAGCTTAAGGATATTGCTAATGTCTGGTATGATTGATGGGAACAAAATCATGGTGAGGATGCATCCCCTGCTGTTTGAGATGGCTTCATGGATGCTTTCTTTGACCATTTCTTCCCTTAAGAGTTAAGAGAGGCCAAGGCAGAAGAGTTTGTAAATCTGAACCAAGGTACTATGAGTGTTAAGGAATATGGCCTCAAGTTCACCCAGTTATCTCGCTATGCCCCAAAGATGGTGTTCGACATGAGGGTAAGAATGAGGAAATTTGTGTCTGGGACTACTAAGCACGTAAGAAAAAGTGCAAGACCATACTATTGATTAATGATATGGACATCTATAGGCTTATGGTGTATGCTCAGCAGATTCAGGAGGATAAGAATAAAGATAGAGAGGAACACCAGAATAAGAGGCCCAAGTCAGATGTCATGCCCCAAACCATGGGAGGCATGACCGACACCCGGAGCCCCAAAAGGCCGAGGGTGTCAAAATAGAGTGTATCTCTATTGAACCTGCTGGGGGTCTGAGACCGACAAGGTCTCTAAGAATAGCAATTTGAAACACTAAAAGCTCAATAGTAGTTAAGCAACTCAAGGCCGACAAGGCTATTATCATAGTAGATAGCTAATAACAAGGCCGACAAGGCCATACCCAACACTGATATACATATACACGTCTACAAGCCTCTAGGAGTAAGTAAAATATCTCATACCCAGGATAGGGCCCTGGACTACCCATAAGCTGTACATATACATAACCTGGTCAAAATATAAGCTAGACCTCTGACTCGTCAGCTCCAGGAAGAATGGAGCTTACCAAAATGGCTGAACTCCGCAACTCCTACTGAAGAGGTCTATCTGGGTTTCTGTCTGGACCTGCAGGCATGAATGCAGCGCCCCCAGGCAATGGGGCGTCAGTACGACAATAATGTGCTGGCATGTAAGGTAGAAGCATAAAATCAAGTCGCAAGTGGTAAATCTGAACAAGATAAAATATGAAACTTGTAAACTGTAATTGGTAAGACTCGTTAAGCTCTTTCTCCTTTATTCTTTTTAGAACACAACACATGCATTAACTCACGCTGCAACTCACTATTTATAACCCACACTGAACCACAACAGCGCCTCGGCGCACCCTATATTTAATAGCCTCAATATGGCAGTAGCGCCTCGGCGCACACTATGTATATAATGGCCTCAATATGGCAGTAGCACCTCGGTGCACACTATGTGTATAATGGCCTCAATATGGCAGTAGCACCTCGGTGCACACTATGTATATAATAGCCTCAATATGGCAGTAGCACCTCGGTGCACACTAACACGCAAACCACACATAATAAGTGTATTACTAGATTGACCTTCAAAGCTATTCTTGTTATTTATGAAGGTTCATTTAGATAACTTCTTTAGCCTTGGATTACTAGGTGTTGGAATCAACATACCAAACACATATAAATGGAGATTTGACTTTCTAACTTTCCTTGTATACTTTCTAAAGCTTGATTAGAGATCACAATACAAAGAAGAAACTTGACAAAAGGATAACTTACATTTCGTGCAAAAAGAATCAGATTTTTATAAGAAGGCGACTTGAATCACCATAATGTATAAATTAGTTCCTTAAGACTTGTTGAGTTACCAAATCAGCTCTGTTACAACATAATACTCAAATTCCTTCTTTCAGAGATTTAGAGTTCTATTCCTAGATTCATGCCGATAAGGAATAAAGAAGCCTTAACATACCTCGTTCCTTCCGAAGATTGCGCTTACCACAACTTGGACTTTCCCTTATTAAGTTAATCTACAACACAAGGGTATAATGAAGCTAATATTATCTCTTAAACCTGCTGCAACATTCCCAAAACAGTAGCTAAACATTTCCCGAGCAGATTTACGTATTTTGCATTAATTAAAGGTGTATCGTCACACCTTTCTCCCCTTATCCAATACACATCACACACACACCAACCTACTGCCTCCAATAATACAAAACACATCAAACATCCCCTACACAACTCACCATGCCGAAATACAATAGCAACACATTGAACCCACGGCTTCCGATCGCCGTCCCGTGAGTTCTTAACAACAATTCAACAACAATTGTCCATCCGAACTTCAATCCAAAAATATTATTATGGGCAGAGTACTTACCACACTTGAAGGTGTGTTTTTATCCTCTTTTTATTGATGCTTTAAAAGCTTAAGTACCCCCTACACATACACCAACAAGAGAAGAAGAAATCTCTTAATTGTTACACAATTTCTATGTGTTAAATCATAAGAAAGGGGCTGTCATAGTTCATGTCTTTCTTACCATAGGATATCCTAGCTATATGTAGTAGATTAATACCAAGATAACAAGTTGTTTAACTCACCTTAAGCTTCAATTAATCTTGGTCTTCTTAGAACCCTAAAGGGAGAGAAGGGCTGCCAAAAGGAAATGAGATAAGAGAGAATTTTCCAGCTTTTTGTGATCAACATTGATCAGCAAATGGCCTATATAAAGGGACCTTTTTGGCCGACTTTTTTGAGTATATTTGGGCCAAAATGGGTCAAGAAACTTGGGCCAAAATTACCCTTTGCTTGGGCCTCAAAAGGGTTAAGTTTTGGGGCTGATTTTGGGCTTCTCTTGGGTCAAAATGTGGTCAATATTGGTGGCTACCTTTTGTAGTTGTTTGGGCCAGATTTGGTTGTGCTTTGATGGGCCAACTTTAAGCTTCATTTGGGCTACCATTAGGTCTAATAATCCATGGTGTTGCTGCCCGTAATCGGCCCTCGGAACTTAGTTCGTTAGCGTAGGTAGGTGATGCACCTACTTGTCACCTAAGAGCTTAGATAAGTCGAGCAAGTACCTCACTTGTTTTATCTCATTTTCAAAACCCTCCTCCTTATAATTTAACTTAACACTATATACATTTGACCATTTCAAATTCTAGGCCAAAGTACCCCTTCACAATCTCGAGCTCAAATACCTTCGTCGATATTTACTTAGTCACATAGGTTTTGAAAGGTACGGGGTGTTATATCCTTCCCCCCTTAGAATCATTCGTCCTCGAATGAGGGTAATGCATATAGAGCTCTAGTTCCTTAGGATTTTTTTTGAAATTTCGGCAGAGTTTCCTTTATAATTAGGACTATCCAAAAACCTGAAACTCAGCAAAAGTCCAGCACAATGCCTCACAGGGCTATACAACTATATACAATTAAATGTAATCATTTTCACATGTTCAAACCTGATCATATTTGCATAGTAGGAAGAGTATCAAGAATATAAGAATATGACTTACCTCTGTACTATCTTCAAGTCATAAATAACTGGGGATATTTTTTCCTCATTTCTTCCTCGGCTTCCCACGTCATTTTCTCAATATTATTATTCCTCCACAACACCTTTACTGAGGCTACTTCTTTGGTTCTGAGCTTCCTAACTTGACGATCTAGGATAGAAATTGGTACTTCCTTATAGGATAAATCTTCAGAAAGTTGAACATCTTTAATAGGCATAATACGTGAAGGATCTCCAATGCACCTTCGTAGCATCGATACATGAAATACAGGATGGACTGTCTCCAATTCTGTGGGTAAATCTAGCTCATATGCCACTTTTCCTACCCTCCGAATGATCCTGTATGGTCCAATATATCTTGGACTAAGCTTTCCCTTTTTACCAAATCGCATAACGCCTTTCATAGGCGAAACCTTTAGGAAAACCCAATCACTAATATTAAATTCCAAATCCCGACGTCGCACATCTGCATATGATTTCTGCCTACTCTGGGCTGTTAGTAATCTTTCTTGGATTAGCTTCACCTTCTCCATTGCCTGATTAACTAAGTCTGGCCCTAATAATCCTGCTTCTCCAATTTCAAACCATCCTATTGGTGATCTACATTTTCGCCCATATAAAGCCTCATAAGGAGTCATTTGAATGCTTGCATGGAAGCTATTATTATAAGCAAACTCAATTAGTGGCAAATGGTCATCCCAGCTCCCTTTAAAATCTAGTACACAAGCTCGTAGCATATCTTCGAGTGTTTGAATAGTGCGCTCAGCTTGTCCATCTGTCTGTGGATGAAAGGCTGTAATGAGACTTATTTGAGTACCTAAGCCTCTCTGGAAAGACCTCCAGAAATTTGTTGTAAACTGAGCACCCCTATCTGAAATGATGGAAATTGGGACACCATGAAGTCAAATTATTTCACTAATATACAACTTGGCATAATCTTCAGTAGTATAAGTTGTCCTGACTGGCAAAAAGTGAGCTGATTTTGTAAGTCTATCTACAATAACCCATATGGAATCATACTTCCGATAAGTACGGGGTAAGCCTGTAATAAAGTCCATGTTGATCACCTCCCATTTCCAGGCAGGTATCACTATACTTTGAGTTAGACCTCCAGGTCTCTGGTGTTCAATTTTTACCTGTTGACAATTCGGGCATTGGGCTACAAACTCTGCAATATTTCTCTTCATATTACTCCACCAATAAATCTGTCGAAGATCATGATACATCTTCGTCGCTCCTGGATGGATTGAATAGCGGGAATAGTGAACTTCTGCCAAAATTTTCTCCCGAAGCTCCCCGACGTTAGGTACACATAGACGACCTTGATATCTTAGAACCCCATCCTCCTTAAGCTCTATTAGTGGTTGCTTCTGTTGTGGAATTTTCTCCCTCAATCTTACTAATTCTGGATCATTATATTGTCTTTCCTTTACCTCTGTCATAAGTGAGGATTCCGCTGTGCTTTGAATAACAACTCCCCCATTACCTTGGTCTAGTAGTCGAACCTGCAAATTAGCTAACTGATGTAGTTCTCTTGTCATCTCAATCTTTCTATTTTCCATGTGGCTCAAGCTTCCCATGGATTTGCGGCTAAGTGCATCGGCCACTACATTGGCCTTCCCTGGATGGTACAAAATATCTACATCATAATCCTTTAGTAACTCTAGCCACCTTCTTTGCCTTAGGTTTAAATCCTTCTGTTTGAATAAATACTGTAGACTTTTGTGGTCCGAAAACACGTCTACATGGACTCCAAACAAGTAATGGCGCCAAATTTCAAGGCAAATATAACTGCTGCCAATTCAAGATCGTGAGTAGGGTAATTTTGTTCGTGCTTTCTTAGTTGTCTCGAGGCTTAGGCAATAACTTTACCATGTTGCATTAAAACGCAACCTAACCCAATCCTTGAAGCATCACAATAAACAACATAACCTTCTGTGCCCTCTGGCAGAGTTAAGACAGGTGCTGAAGTAAGCCTGTCCTTCAACTCCTGAAAACTCTGCTCACATGCATCAGACCACTGGAACTTGGCAGCTTTATGAGTCAACTTTTTCAATGGTGCAGATATAGAAGAAAACCCTTCTACAAACCTTCGGTAATAACCTGCTAAGCCCAAAAACTACGGATCTCTGTAGCATTCAAGGGCCTCGGCCAATTCTTTACTGCTTCAATCTTTTGGCCGTCAACTCTAATACCTTCGTCTGTAATTATATGGCCAAGAAAAGCCACTGAAGTCAACCAAAACTCACATTTGGAGAACTTCGCATATAATTTATGATTCTGAAGTGTTTGCAATACTGCACGTAAATGATCAGCATGTTCGGCTTTGGACCGCGAGTAAATCAGGATAACGTCAATAAATACGATCACGAATACATCTAGGAATGGCTTGAATACCCGATTCATTAGGTCCATAAAAGCTGCTGGGGCATTAGTAAGCCCAAAAGACATTACTAGAAATTCAAAGTGGCCATACCTTGTCCTAAAGGCTGTTTTTGGAACATCTACCCCTT
>QJPP01000502.1:0-221328 GCA_003996215.1 Jaltomata sinuosa
TTGTTAAGAGACTCAATTTCTTCACCTATAGCATCAATTCATTGATATGCTTTTGTACTCGAAATAATTTCTAAATAGCTCTTATGCTCAAGCACATCAATAATCTCTTACAACTAACAAGGAAAACTCCACAAGATTTGCATATCCAAGGAAATTTCCATAAACTACATTTGCATACCTTGATGGTCAATTGATTACTCTCCTCGCTCTGATCATTGCAATATTATGCGATTTTTATTGCACAAGTGCATCACCATTATCATCTTAATCAAGAAGATTTTACACCTCCTTCACTCCCTCTACTTCTAAACTACTTGGTAGAGCTAGTGAAGATTCATGAATTTCTAGCTCTATGCGGTCATCTCATCTGTTCCGATTATTGCCTTCTCCCTTCTACTGTCTAGTAGACAGATTTATTGAACGTCACATGCATCTATCCCTACTGATAATTATCCATAGAGTCTTCTGGTATATGCACCACACCTAGCTATAATCTTTCATTCCAGATTGTATGTATGCACTTTTTTGCCCTTTGCCCGAGTTCCATTCCTCACATGAGCATAAGCAGGACAACCAAATATCCTCAAATTTGAATAATCAACATGCAAACATATATAATTTTTTCTTGTATTGGTAGCTAGCTAGTTGTATTTGATGCATGGTTAAAAAACATGACATGCTAGTTTTAAATGCTCTTTTAAGAGAATTATAAAATGTTACAGGACTTATTTCTTGGTGGTACTGATACAACTACAAGCACATTAAAATTGAATATTGCTGCATTTACGAGGAAATTAATAGTATTACACAACAACTTCGTCTTCTGATTTTCATTATCCTTTTGTTTAAAGAAAATAACAAAAAACCTCTAAAAATGAGACCAAGCTCGAAAGTCGAGGATCATATGCATCATATAATTTGGACGAGTTGAAATTTATCCGCACTTAATATTTATATCAAATCAGTAATGAAGATCAAACATATGTTTTGCATTCATAGACGTATCACTTTTTTTATTTATATTTAAACCACCTTAAAGTGGCAGGGCGTTTGACATGGACCCCTACTTTATTTATTAAAGGAAAAATTACATGACATGATAAACATTAGCTATGTATTTATTATTTTATTAGACATAGCTATAATTTAAAAAATTAGCTAATATGCATAATTATACTTGGGATTTTATAGCCTCTTTCCCCTCTCTCTCCTTCTCTCACTCGCCACTCTCCTCCCCTCTCTCATAATTAGATTTATGATATTAACATGCAAATAAATTTTAAAAAATGCACAATTCAATTAATTAAAAATTTAATGTATTTAATCAGATATTATATAAATTATAATCAGAAATTATGTAATTGAAAGACCAAAAATGCTATTAACCCTTTTTTGTTTATTCTAGTTTGTTAGGAATTCGATTCCTAGCATGGAAATGACCTCCCAAATAAACTTGCCATCCTGTGTAGTTTTTTTTTAATTGATAAATTTTGATGATGTACATGTAAAACATTTGAGGTGTGCGTAAGTTGATCCTGATCCCACCATTTATGAAAAATAGTTCAATTTAAGGATAATCGTGTTTTTTGTCCCTCAATTATTGATAAATTATAGTTTGCTCCTTTACATTATATGACTAAACACATTCAGCAACAATACTTGCTAATATATTTTCATAAATTTCTCTACAAAACCAGAATAGAAAAGACAAATTAAACATTAATCCCTATGCTCTGGAAGCTCCCATTTCTTTTTCACAAATTCAACATGTTGAATCTTGAGAGATAACTTCACAAGCTTTTGAATCAACCGCTAATACTCCAGTTTGGGTGTCTTGTAAAGTCTCAACTTGTAAACCTTCACAAGACACATGAAGTTCTCCACAAGTTGTGTGAGAAGGTGATTTATGATCACTTATTTGAATTTTTCCATTTAGGTTTACAAAAAATCTTGTGGTCTGACCAGAAGCTAAGTCACTAGCAATAGATGTACCAATCCAATATGCATATGGCTCAGGCAAAGCTGCAAACGTTGAATCGATTGAGGTTTGAGTTTTTGCATCTTGATTGAATTTATCAAACACATTGGTGCTCCAAAGAAGAGTGTTGGTGTAATATATACTAGCCTTGAAATCCTTGTAATAGAAATCATAATCACTATTAGGGTTTCGAATGGAGAAAGTGAGATTCCAATTATTAGGGTTTTGCAAAATCAAAGGATGGATATAACGAGTTAATACTGAAAACGAAGAGGGTGATACCGCCTCGATTTGGAACTTGGGATCGTGAAGCACCGTAGTAGTATCCTCATCATGATGATCAACATAGAACACGTGAAAAGCTAGAGTGACACCGAGCGCTATAGCTAAGACAAGTGATAAAATCTGTAATGCGTACTTAGACTTTTTGGTGGAATCAGTAGCTATTGTAGTACCCTTGGTATTTGATTTCTCCATTAGATTTCCGGATTTGATGGAATCATCAAAACTAGTAGTTTTCAACGTATTTGATTTTTCCTCCATTTGATTCATAAAAAAAGATCTTGATAGAAAGCTAGAAGAGAATTTAATATGATCAAGTACTTAGGAAACTTGGTATTATAGAATGTATATTTTTTTAGCTTAATATGTGAGCATATATATAGTATAGAGAAAATCATAATTCTTATGGGAAAAGGATTAGGGAAAATTGTTGTCCAAAATATAATTGGTTTCGGATTAATTAATTAATTTGATTTAAGGCATAAAGTGGTTGCTTTTCGTAAAAGAAACGTTTTTCCTAATTGTATTCTACTTAGGCTTAATGATTTTTGGGAAATCATTTTTTAAAACCCAAATTATTATTATTCCTTCAATTTGGATTTTTTTTTTTCGTTGGTTAGTTCATTTTACATGTTATGGTTATTAAAAAAAAGCCCAAAATATTTGTCGTTTTTAAAAAATTAATATAGAATTAATTATTTATTTTCACCTTTAACCTTACCTTAATAAATCTATATATATATAAAGGAGAGTTTTCAAACCGGTGACGTGGCGCTCTCCTAGGCCAGGATTCACATTTTTCTTTTTTCTCCCTTTTTGACATTTTTATTTATTTATCTATTTATTTTATTGTTAATAGCTCAATAAATTTTTAAATTCAATTGATCAACTTTTCACCTCCCACTATAATTGTCTTCTTTATCAAACTTAATTTGCATATCAAATTTACTAGCCAATTTGTAACCTCCCTTTCTTAATTATTTTTCTTACGGATCATGTTTCATTCTTTTTGTTTAACTTCTTATAAGAGCTTTTGATTTTTCACTTTTTTCCTTTTCAGGTAAATCTCTCGTCTTTAGAAGCCTTTGTCTTTTATTCTTCTTCTTCCTGCTCACTATTGTTTTTTAATTCCACATTTTTTGTTTGCTTTGTATGTTTTTATTGTTTTTGTGCACTTGATGAATTTCACATCTTTTATTTGATATGGTTTCTGCTTTTTAATCCTACAGAAGCCATCGGATATGGATGCACTCTGGTCATTCTGATGAATTTTTTAAAGGTATAAATATCAATTGCATGTATTAAAGAATCTAGTTGATTTAATTGTCTTATGTCCTATTTTTTCTTTAAATCGAGTGATAGACTATCATAGACGTGATACTCTCTAAAGTCAGAATTTCTATTTATCTTTTACCTCAATTTTTTGGCTTTCTAAATTATTTTTATTCTAAATTGTTTATGTAATATTTTTACTTTAAACATTAGATAAGTTTATTACTATGAAAATAACAACATGCTTAAATATTAACATTATTTGCAGGTTACATAGAAATTTATCTCTTTATTGATTCTCGAAAAACTTGGAACATAAACAAGTAAGGATCACGCTGTATCTGGTTGGTCTCTTATTTTTATTAAATTTAATATTTTACTTTTCATTGCATTTCTTTCTATGAATTATTGATTTTAAATTCTTGATAGGATAGATGAATTATAGTTACTCTTATGATTGATTCCGTGCAAAAATTAAACTTTTTGTGATTGCCTATTTACTTTTCTTACTACATATGATATGGAAAAATAATGTTACCATGAGCACAACATATATAAAGATTTATCAACTAAGAAAGATTAAAGTGTAAGTAAGATATTAATATTTTTCATTCATCATATATATATATATATTGTGTACATTTTTTTGATCATTAACCTGGTGATGTGCATGGCACATTTATCAGGAAATGTATTTTCCTTTTTTATCAATTTTTTGCCATTTTTTTACTTTTAAAATGGTTTAGAAAGTGTTCCAACAAAAAACAATAGGTACCATTTCTGAAACGACTCCATCCCTGGAGCGCCCCATATCCATTCTTTTAAACTTCTTTCCACTTACATATCAGTTCCATCTTTCTCAATTTCGTTGATCGAGAACATACTTTATTTTTCGCCGGAGATTTTACGAAAATCGAAATCTCCGATTGGAGAACTCAAAGGTCGGTTGGAGAAATCAGAAGATGCGTTGGAAAGGAAAGCGGTAAAGGATATTCCCCCTGATAATATGAACAATTTTTTTCGGTATTTAATATCTTATTTATTTCTCCTCATTTACATGTAAATTTTGCTTGGTAAGAATATGTATACTTTGATTTGTATAACTCACTATAGGTTCTTTATACCCACAAAGAAAAATATTACGTACTTCCACAATGCAAAATTATGTCTAATTGAAAGATTTGAAAGTTCAACGTCAATCGTAAAAGAAACCTAATTTGTTAGAACCATTCATATATATATATATATATATATATATGAATGTGTATATTTATATGAAATGTTGTAGCGTCTAGATTAGGAGAAAGAATTGGAAAAGGTTTATCTTTGAGATGGAGGAAGTAACTAATAGGAAAGAGAGAAGAAATTAAAGGTCAAAAGAAAGGAAAAGGTATGCACGGTTCTTTTTTTCACCTAATTAGAAATATTAATTTTGTATTTCTGTCTTATTAATCTTCTTTGTCCACTTATGGTAAGCACCCTTTACTTTCGCGAGTTCGAGTCATCAAGGGAGCGAAAAGGTGGGAGCTTCTAAAGAGGGGTAGAAAAAATAGCATAAGAATTAAGATGATCTTTATGATAAATATTGTACTAAATTATTATTATGAAATTAATGATAGCCTTATTTATTTATTTATTTCATTATTAATACTATTAATCATTTTTTTCTAAAATCCTTATCTATTCTCATCAATATGGTAATAAGTAATTGGTCATTATTATCCCAAAATGAAGGTCATTAATATTGATGCGTTGAAGGATATTAATTTTCTAGACTTTTAAATACAAGAGAATAATTGTCTATTTAATAGTCACTTTTAAGTATATAAATTAAATTGAATGAAAGAAAATCACCAATAAGGTTATGATTTGCAAAATGATATTGTAGTCTTACTTTTGTTGAAGAGACTTCTAGAATTTCTGGCTTTCTAATAAGGTTGCTTACTTTGGTTTGGAGAACAAAGCTTTGGGATACAGCTCAAGTGAATGGAACGCCTAGCTTCAATTGATGAGAACTTCTACAAAATTTTTAGTTTGCGGAAGTGTAATCTTTTTGAATGAAGGAGGCTTTTGTGCATTTTTACAATGATATGATTTGTTTTCAAGTTACTTTCTTTTGTATTGTTTGTGGAATAATCAATTCGATGACGTGGCGTTCTCCTAGGTCGGGATTCACATTTTTCTTTTTTCCTTTTGTGTTTAGTGAGCTCAACAACTCAAAACTCTTTTTTTTTGCCATGATAAAACAAGATGGTATTAATTGCAATTGTTTTCTCTTTTGGTATGTGAGTACCAAGTATTTTTATTTATCTATTTTGATATAGTTAATTATTTACTAATTATTCAACATGATATAGCTTGACACTCTGTTGAGATCATTTTTTTAACTATCTATCTGTACAAATTTTTTTATTGAAAGAATCCATCATATTGTATAGAATTAAAAATTACAAAATAATACATTTGAGAATCAGAAATTAAAGTGAATGTGAAGAGTTTAATAATATGGTATTAAAAAATGTTATTTCATAAAATTTAATGAGGTAATTTTATACCACACGAAGCGCGAACATGTTCACTAGTGTGGAAAGAAATTAATGTACTAAGAAGAAGAATAACATTTAATTTAGATCAAAGAATAAATATAGGTAATATAATCAAATTATCCATTTAATTAATATTTTTTAAAGAGCGTGCAAAAGAAAAACAACTTTTCATTCACTTTTACTTGTCCATTATATTAAAAATATATTTTTACTTTTACTTGTCACTTTTATTAAGACAAAAATATATTTTTTCATGTTTTATCTTTAGCATTAATTACTTATTCTTCAAATTGTTTTTCAAAACCTAAAGTTAACATCAATTAAAATGAGTATTGTAGTAAAATACCAATGTCAATCATTATTTTTTAAAGGGCATGTAAAGTTCAAACCGGACAAGTAAAAGTAAACAAAGGGAGTACAAGTACTATAGGGATGTAAAAATTTCACAGGATATTAAAAAAATATTTTTTCCCAAGAAAATATATTAAAAATATTTTGTTTCATTTACTTGTCCATTTTGACAAATCAAAAGATATTTATATCTTCATCTTTTTTTTGAAAAAAAAAGGTCTCATTTTCAAATTCTAGAAAATTCCAAAATAAAAAGTTCTTAGTGAAGACGAAATAAGATTTCAGTGATTCTGTTTCTTTAATTCTTTGTTCAAATTCAAATTCAATTACAAACAAAATAGAAAATTGAGGAAATTCACTAATTACCTATTTGCTCTTCTACTCAAATTAAGAGAAATCCATAATAGTATGAGTGAAGAAATACCAAAATTGTTTCTTGAGTCAAAGGGAATAATTCTCTTCACTCAAGAGTCTAGCGGAAACAATATTTCTACCTTCACAAGATAGGAGTAAGGTCGCATACATAACACCCTTCTTGCACAGCCAAAATTACTTTTTTATGTATATATATTAGATATTAAACCTTCTTGACTTCTTTGTATATTTACTTCTTTATATTTTGAATTTCTTCACTGAAAATCCTGATTTCGCTATTGGTTACACCGGGTATGTTGTTGTTGTTGTTAAAAGGGAATACTTCTTAATGACTCCAATATAGAATTCAACACTCACAAATTACTAATCCAATTGATACTGCCAACTTATTCTATGTAACTCAGATAATAGTTTGAAAATGGATATGGATCCATTACTTTGTCTTTTTCTGCAAAATTTAGATAAATTTAAGGTCAAACAAAATAAAGGTGAACTTCAAATTTCAAGTCAAAATTCCTTCAATTGTACATTCAAATATTCAATTTTTAGTACTCTTACATGATTCTTAACAATGGATACTAGTTCAAAAATCCATAACGATGTTCACAAGGACACATAAAACAATGTTGTTTTCTACAAATAAATAAATAAATAGATCAAGAAACATACAAGATTGCTGCAATATTCTCACACAAATACCTTTTGCTGTTCTTTAGTACCAATTCTTCAAACAGTATATGACTGCTAAGAATATATTTGATATGATTGAAGCAGTACACAAGTAATATCAAGGTACTCTTTAATTTGTACATTTCTTTTTCTTCCTTCCCATCCTTTGTTGGCATTCTTAACTCTGTTTGGATTGTTTTTTACCATCGTTTCATGATGTATCATTTTGTATTGTATTATGTCTTACCTTATTGTTGTATGAATATAGTGTTTGGATAGACTGGATTGTTTGTTTTAGTTTAATAACATCTTTCCTATTTGGTCTAACTGTATCGTATTGTACAATGACACTCATTTCAACGACTTTGGCACTAGACGTTCCCAAAATGAGAACATTTAGGAAAATTCCATATAGTAGACGCCCGTTAGCATTCCATCCTTCCTTATCCGTTCAGGGCCTATCTGAAGGAGAAATCCAGTACTTCTTGGTCGTGAATATCTGAACTGATTGTTTGTTGTTCAAGAATTCTTGTTTAGACAGTTCATACTGTCCATACATGATGTTTTGATCTAAGATTTCAATTATTCCGTGTTTCAACAGTAACAACTTTAAGGTCAGAAAAAAAGTTTAGCCAGAGCACCATGTCTTCTACTAAGCAAAAATCTGTCAGGTATATCTAAGAATCCTTGAATTTATGGATAAAGTACTTATATCTTATGGTATTTTATCAAGTTAGTAAATTCAAAATGCAGCACATTTTTGTATTTCTATGTTGCTCGAGCTCTTCAAAAATATTGTCGCGTGTGTGTCAGATCCTCCTAAAATGCATACAGATGTGACAACATTTTTGAAGGGTCCGAGCCTGTATTTTATCACTAGACTCTTAAGTTATGCTCATTTCTGTTCAATCAGATTTCCAAATGACTTTGACATTGCAAAATCTGGATCATACAACGCGTCAAATATCCTCAAAACTATCTCCATCAAGAATCACGAACAAACGTCTAATTCAAAGCTCGAGAAGGTAGAAATAGAGCCAAAAATGAAGGTGTTCCGAAAGAAAAAGCTTTCAAGAGTATTTTCGGAGGACTACGAGGGGTTGCAAAGGAAGATATTAGATCCACGAGGACGTCCTATAAACATATGGAACAAATGTTTCCTAATTGCTTCTCTTACTTCTCTATTTGTTGATCCATTGTTCTTCTATTTACCAAGTGTTAACGACGAAATCTGCATGGATGCAAGTTATCCTATGGAGATAGTCCTTACAGTTGTTCGATCAGTGATAGATGCATTTTATCTGGTTCAGATTTTAGTTCAGTTTCGAACAGCTTACGTTGCACCTTCCTCTCGTGTTTTTGGAAGAGGAGAACTAGTCATTGATTCTTCAAAGATTGCTTCAAGGTATCTTCGGAAGGATTTTTTGCTCGATGTTTTGGCTACTCTTCCGCTTCCTCAGGTATAAATTAGCCCTGTAAGTCTGTAGTAGTCTCTTCGCGATTTAACAAATTCATTTATATTTCGAATCTTTTGGTTGTTAATCTTTTAAGGTGTGATGCAAATCTAAAAGGTAGTAAAATTGAAGTGCTCATTACACATTACACTTTCCTGCTTGTAATTTTGTGACATTACAACAACATACCTAGTGTAATCCCACAAGTGGGGTGTGGGGAGGGTGGTGTGTACGCAACCTTACCCTTACCTTGTGGAGGTAAAAGATTTAATCTTTTTTTATGGTTTTATTTGTTTATATAGTTTGAGGGTTTGTTTGTTTATGTTTAAGCAACTACCCTTGTGAATTTTGAATCTTTAAGGTCTATGGAAACCTAAAAGTGGTGAAATTAAAGTGACTATCTCTGATTAGATGAGATGTTCACTCAATCTAACATTTGTTTTTTGACAACAGATTATTAATCTTTTCAAGTTGGCTTCTTTGTTTAGATTGTTTGGAATTTTGTTTGGCTATGTTTAAGTTACTACTCTTGTGAATTTTGAATCTTTAAGGTCTGTGCAATCCTAAAAGTAGTAAAGTTGAAGTGGCTATCTCTGAGTAGATAAGATGTTCACACAATTCAACACGTTGCTTGTATTTTTGGCAGTGAATGATTATTCTTTTTAAGTTGGCTTCTATGTTTTGATGATTTGAAGTTTTGTTTGCGATGTTTAAGTAACTAAACTTGTGAGTTTGATTCTTTAAGGTCTGTGCAAATCCAAAAGTAGTAAAGTGTCTGTCTCTGACAGTTTAGTCTGTTAGATAAGATGTTCCCACAATTCAACGTGTTATCAGAGCAAACCCGTACACGAGGGGATATATTGCATCTCTAAGAGTAACAAGTAAAAGTGTCATCTCCTAACAACTTAAACTTTAAGATGAGACCGTTTTCACTATTCAACAAGGTTTTTGCTGGATTATTTTATTTATGACTAGGGAAAATAGCCTTAAGGTGTTATAGAAGGAAATTGTTTTGGCTTCTTGATGTTTGGGTGTACAGTTAGGGCGTTAAGGATTTGATGGCAGGCTAATGGACTTGTTATATTGAAATTCTGCTTGGCAATGTTTGAATAACCACATGTTGAGCATTTACGGTTCTTACTTGATAATCTTATTGTGTGACTAGCAAATATGGCCGTTGTTTCAATCTTGATTGGGAGAGTAAGGATGTGAAGAATTGGATAAGATGTTTAAATGGACTTACTGGAGCTGCTAACTTTTGCAGGTTATCTATGACAAGCTTACAGGAAGAAGCAGAGGTTTTGGCTTTGTGACAATGTCCTCAAAAGAGGCAGTTGAAGCTGCCTGTCAACAATTTAATGGCTATGTAAAGTCTTATGCTTTGTTGTCTTTCTTGGTTATTATGCTCTAATGTGCATGTCTAAATATTCCCAGAAGTCTTGAATTCCCGTGGCCTTGGATATCTTAATTTGTTTAGACACTAAGCAAATGTTTTGATTCTTTTGGCAGGAAATTGACGGGAGGGCACTGAGGGTGAACTCTGGGCCACCACCAGCCAAAAGGGAGAACTCTTTCAGGGACAATTCTTCTTTCCAGGGAGGCAGGGGTGGAGGGAGTATGGACAGCTCCCATAGAGTCTATGTCGGAAACCTTGCATGGGGTGTTGACGAATCAGCACTTGAGACCTTGTTCAGTGAGCAAGGAAAGGTCGTGGATGCCAAAGTAGTCTATGATAGAGATAGCGGTAGATCAAGGGGCTTTGGATTTGTAACATACAGTTCCGCTGAGGAGGTCAACAATGCAATTGAAAGCTTGGACGGTGCTGTAAGTCTTTCTTTCTCAGCTAAATTATGCATCTTACTTTATGTTCTGTATGCACATGTGTCTTCACACTTTGATCTCATTTTCCATTCAGGCTGGATTTGTATACCGGCTTAACATTCACATGTACTTGTATAACGTAATCCCCCCCAATGTAGATGGTATCTGTCATGTTACTTAATGATATGTAGAACGATTAGGTATTATCATAGTTTAGTATTTTAGTAGATATGCGATTTACCATCGAAACTGATCTGATATAACGCATATCATTATATTATTGAATCAGTTTCACATTCTTTTCTATAAACTTCTACTTGATTTTCTTCTAGTAATATGAGCTTTGTGTCATACTGTATTACTACTTCTTTATTGATCGTGCTTTTGATTATTTTTCCATGTTAAACTTTGTGGTGTAGGACCTAAGTGGCAGGGCCATCCGTGTAAGCCCTGCTGAAGCTCGCCCACCAAGACGTCAATTCTGAAGATTGTAACCAACATCTTTTTGACCGAGAAAAGGCTTGAGGTAAAACTTGCGTGCTCTCTTTTTTCTGGGCTGTTTCTTGAGAAAGTACATCTTGAAATGCATCAATATCTACGTTCAATTGTCATGTGATTAGCAAGTCAAGTGAATTTAAGTTTCAAACGTCGAACCAAAATGTATGTTTCTGCTTATAAAAATGTATAATTTGCATGACAGGGTCCAGGAAACAGCGATAGTTGCGGAAATGAATGAGATAGTAACTCTGCAACATCTATCCTAAACTTGCGCGGACAAATTGCTCTGTTTCTGGACTAACTAGAGATGTCAAGTAAATTAGCTTTCGTAATGTATGTTCTGAAATTGCCTCAAGAAAAAAATTCTGATCTTGTAATATGATTCTATCCATCACTTGTTGACAGACAAGAAAGAAAAAGTTTGATACTCTTCGAAATGTATCTTAGCGCGAATCATTCTTGTTCTACATATGAATTTAGAGGAATTGTGTGTTAATCGTGCCTATGCCTCTGCAACTGTCTTCTTTTAGGCTGTGTTGCTCGGACTTTCCAAAAATGCTATAATGCCTATGTCGGAATCTTCCAAGAATGCAATACTTTTGGAGTACTCGACACACTCCCAGTGACATTTTTGAAGAGTTCGAGCAAACATTGCTTTTAGTTTTTTACAAATAGTACTCCCTCTATTTCAATTTGTTTAACATACTTTCTTTTTTAGTCCGTTTCAAAAAGAATGCCTCTTTCCTTTTTTAGAAATTCTTTAATTTTAACTTTTCACGTGACATATTCAAGACCACAAAATTAAAGGATATTTTAATACATTTGACATACCAAAAGTTTCAAAAGTCTTCTTACTTTCTTAAACTCCATGTCAAGTCAAAATAAGCCAAACAAATTGAAACGGAGGGAGTAGTTGATTTTGTATTGAAATTCCAATGAAGCCACTTTATGAGCATATGCAAATTAAACATGCCAATAGAAGATAATAAAGTAATGGAAAAGAACAACATTCAGCAACAATACTTGCTAATATATTTTCATAAATTTCTCTACAAAACCAGAAAAGAAAAGACAAATTAAACATTAATCCCTATGCTCTGGAAGCTCCCATATCTTTTTCACAAATTCAACATGTTGAATCTTGAGAGATAACTTCACAAGCTTTTGAATCAACCGCTAATACTCCAGTTTGAGTGTCTTGTAAAGTCTCAACTTGTAAACCTTCACAAGACACATGAAGTTCTCGACAAGTTGTGTGAGAAGTTGATTTATGATCACTTATTTGAATTTTTCCATTTAGGTTTACAAAAAATCTTGTGGTCTGACCAGAAGCTAAGTCACTAGCAATAGATGTACCAATCCAATATGCATATGGCTCAGGCAAAACTGCAAACGTTGAATCGATTGAGGTTTGAGTTTTTGCATCTTGATTGAATTTATCAAACACATTGGTGCTCCAAAGAAGAGTGTTGGTGTAATATATACTAGCCTTGAAATCCTTGTAATGGAAATCATAATCACTATTAGGGTTTCGAATGGAGAAAGTGAGATTCCAATTATTAGGGTTTTGCAAAATCAATGGATGGATATAACGAGTTAATACTGAAAACGAAGAGTTTGATACCGCCTCGATTTGGAACTTGGGATCGTGAAGCACCGTAGTAGTATCCTCATCATGATGATCAACATAGAACATGCGAAAAGCTAGAGTGACACCGAGCGCTATAACTAAGACAAGTGATAAGATCTGTAAAGCCAGATCGTATTTAGAATTTTTGATGGAATCAGTAGCTATTGCACCCTTTATATTTGATTTCTCCATTTGATTTCCAAATTTGATGGAATCATCAACACGTAGTTTTCAAAGTATGTGATTTCTCTTCCATTTCATTCACAAAAAAGATAGACAAGAAACTAGAAGAGAATTTAATGAAATAGAAGGTGTATTAAGTAATAAAAAACTTGCTAATGCACGTAGAATGTATTTTTTTTTAGCTTCATGTGCGAGTGTTATATAGAATACAAAAAAATCATTATTCTAATGGGAAAAGGATTGGGGCAAATTGTTATCCATAATATAATTGGATTGGGAAATATTTTTATATAAAAGATTAATTTATTTAAGGCATAAAACGTCAATCCTAATTGTATTCTACTTAGGCTTAATGTTTTGGAAACTTCTTCCAAAACCCAAATCATTATTAGTCCTCCACTCTTATTGGAAAATCTTTTTCGTTTTTTATAATTTGTTAGGAAATATTTTCAATATTTTCTGTTGGCATAATAACACTTTTATCTTTAAGTTTTTGGTAAATATTGCTTTTAGTCCTTATGGTATATGACTCAATATATTTAATTTAATTAATTAAAATATATTTTTGGTCCCTTACATAGAAAATATGTTATATTTCATTATTTGTAGAGTCATATTATCGTCAAGTATGAAGTAATTAACAATACAAATTTAACATGTCAACGAGAAATTAAGTGGTAGAATAATTAATAATTGTGATAAATTTGTGAATATTAACAAGAAAATGGATAAAAATGCACAATTTAATTAATTAAAGGTTTAATGTCTCTATTAAGATGTGATAGAAATTAAAATTAGAATTTATATAACCGAAGGACCAAAAATACTATTAACCCTTTTCTGTTTATTATAATTTGTTAGGAAATGTATTCATCGCATGGAAATGACCTCCCAAATAAACTTGGGATTTTTTCGCGTGTAACGTCCATAAATTTTTTGGGATATGTGCGTCCGACGGTTTTTATGCCAAAATTTTTCGGAATCATCCGTGACGACCTATTAAATGATGCGCGTTGATTTGGAGAGGCAAACGCAGGTTTTTTCAGTCGGTATGAGGCCTGGAATAAGAAATGATGATTTTATTTTTTCGTGTGTGTTAGCCCATGATTTTTCTGCGATATGTGCGTCCGACAGTTTTTTGGCCAAAATTTTTCGGGAGTATCCGTGACGACCTATTAAGTGATGCACGTTGGTTTGGAGTGACAAACGTAGGTTTTCTCAGCAGATATGAAGCCCGAAACTGAAAATGAGGATTTTATCATATTTACATGTGTCCATGAATTTCATGGGATGTGTGTCGGACGATTTTTTTGGCAAAATTTTTTGAGAGCATCCGTGACGACCTATTAAACGATGTGTGTTGGTTTGGAGAGACAAACATATATTTTTTTTCAGTCGATATGAGGCCCGAAATAGAAAATGGAGACTTCTTGCCGAATCTCATCACCCCCTTCATGGGTGACACTTTCAGTAAAATCCAATCATCGATTTTAAACTCTAAGTCCCTTCTCCTCACATCTGCATAGGACTTATGACGACTCTGAGCTGTTTTCAATCTCTCTCTGATGAGCTGAACTTAACCGAATCTGGCCCGATCAAGGCTGCTTCACCTACTTTGAACCAAACAATCAGAGACCTACATCTACGCCCATAGAGTGCCTCATATGGGGCCATCTGAATACTGAAGTGGAAACTGTTATTATATGAGAACTCTATGAAAGGTAGGTGATCATCCCAACTACCTTTGAAATCAATCATGCAAGCTCTCAACATGTCCTCTAAGGTCTGAATTGTACGCTGCCTGACCATTCGTCTGCGGATGAAATGTTGTACTGAGATTCACCTGAGTACCAAGACCTTTCTGAAATGATCTCCAGAAATGAGATATAAACTGAGGACCTCTATCTGAGATAATAGACAGGGGAACCCCATGTAACCTGACTATCTCGCTGATGTAGAGCTTGACATAATCCTCTGCTGAATCTGTAGTCTTGGTTGCCAATAAACGAGCTGAATTGGTGACTCTGTCTACTATTACCTAAATGGAGTCATGCTGTCTGCGAGTACGAGGCAATCCCATAATGAAATCCATGTTGACCACTTCCCACTTCCAAGTAGGTATGCTAATCTCCTGAGTCACACCTCTTGGTTTCTGATGTTCTACTTTAACCTGCTGACAGTTGGAATACTTAGCAACAAAATTTGCGATGTCCCTCTTCATGCCGTTCCACCAATAGACTTCCCATAGATCATGTTACATCTTAATGGCACTTGGATGAATGGAATATTTAAAATTATGGGCTTCTGTAAGGATCTACTACCTCAACTCGCCCACCTTAGGAACACATAAGCGACCCTGATAACGAAGCACACCATCTCTCCCTTGGGAGAAAACCTCAACTCTCTGCTGATGAACTGTACCCTTCAGCTGAAGCAATATAGGGTCACTATCCTGTTTCTCTTTAACCTCTGCTACCAATGAAGATTCTGATCCATTCTGGACTATCACACCACCGTCGGACGTGTCCATAAGGCAAACTCCTAAGCGAGCCAGCCGATGAACCTCTCTTACTAATTCTTTTTTCTCTTTCTCGACATGTGACACACTACCCATGGACAGTCTGCTGAGAGCATCAGCCACTACATTGGCCTTACCCGGATGGTAGAGCACATTCATATCATAATCTTTGAGGAACTCAAGCCATCTCCTGTGACGAAGATTCAACTCTTTCTGGGTGAACACATACTGGAGGCTCTTATGATCTGTAAATACATCAACATGGACACCATACAAGTAGTGTCTCCAGATCTTTAGGGCAAACACAACAGTTGCAAGCTCGAGGTCATGAGTTGGGTAGTTCTTCTCATGGACCTTAAGCTGTCTGGAAGCATAAGCTATGACTTTACCCTGCTGCATCAAAACACAACCCAGGCCGACCCTGGATGCATCACAATAAACCACATAACCATCTGATCCCTCTGGTAGAGTCAAGACAGGAGCTATAGTCAACTAGTCTTCAGTTCTAAGAAACTTTTGTCACACTTATCCGACCACTGGAACTTGACCTTCTTCTGAGTCAACTTGGTCTATGGGGAAGCTATGGATGAAAATCCTTCAACAAACCTCCTGTAGTAACCGACCAAACCCAAGAAACATCTGATGTCTGTAGGAGAGGTGGGTCTGGGCCAGTCCTTTACTGCCTCAATCTTCTGAGAATCAACTCGGATGCCTTCACTAGACACCACATGACCAAGAAAAGCAACCGATTTCAACCAGAACTCACACTTACTGAACTTGGCGAATAACTGACGATCTTTGAGAGTTTGCAGAACAACCTTCAGATGATTCACATGCTCTTCCTCATTTTAAGAATAAACCAGGATATCATCAATGAAGACAATGATGAACAAGTCCAAATACTGTCTGAACACCCTATTCATTAAATCCATGAAAGCTGCATGAGCATTGGTTAGTCCAAAAGACATAACTACAAATTCATAGTGACCATACCGAGTCCTAAAGGCTGTCTTCGGGATGTCACTACCTCTGACTCTGAGCTGATGATAGCCGAATCTGAGGTCTATCTTAGAAAAGCAACTAGCGCCCTGAAGCTGGTCGAATAAGTCATCAATCCTGGGGATAGGATATTTATTCTTGGTTGTGACTTTGTTCAACTGAAAGTAGTCAATGCACATCCTGAGAGAACCGTCTTTCTTACGCATGAACAATACTGGAGCACCCAATGGAGAGATGCTGGGTCTGATAAAACCCTTATCTAGAAGGTCTTTTAGCTGTTCTTTCAATTCCTTAAGCTCAACTGGAGCCATTCTGTAAGGAGGAATTGAAATAGGCTTGGTATCTGGAAGGAGATCTATTCCGAAGTCAATTTACCTTTCGGGAGGAACTCCGGGAAGATCTTCTGGGAACACTTTTGGAAACTCACTTACCACTGGAACTGACTCAAGAGTTGGGGTTTTGGAGTTTGAATCCTTAACCCGAACAAGATGATAGATATATCCTTTGGAAATCAATTTCCTGGCCTTAAGGTAGGAGATGAAACGACCTACATGAACTGAGTTATTACCCCTCCATTCTAAGACTGGCTCGTTTAGAAACTGAAATCGAACGATCCTAGTTCTACAATCGACTAAGGCATAACATGAATGTAACCAATCCATGCCTAGAATGATATCAAAATCTACCATTTCTAACTCTACAAGATCTGCTGAGGTGACTTTCTGGGAAACTGTGACAGGGCAATTTCTGTATACCGTCTAGCTATAACTGGGTCACCAACTGAAGTAGAGACTGAGAAGGGTTCTGGGAGGATTTCTGAACTGACACCGAAGTTTACTACTATATATGGAGTTATAAAGGAAAGCATAGCCCTTGGATCTAACAATGTATATACATCAGTATTAAAGACTCACAACGTACCCGTGACTACATCAGGCGAGTCCTCCTGATCCTGTCGAGCCTGAAAAGCATATAACCTGTTCTGGCACTGACCACCACCTGTACTAGACGAGGCACCCTGCTAAGTGGGGCGACCTGCTGTAGAACTAGTTTGATTCTGTGGGCGAACATCCTTGCCCCTTTGAGAAGCTGCTGGACAATCCCTCATCATGTGGCCTGGCTTACCGCACCCAAAGCAATTTCCACTACCTGCCATACACTCACCTTGGTGTTTCCTACCAAACTTCTTACACACTGGATGAGTGCGCCCACTAGTAATTGTACCTTCAGACTTAGAGCCAGACGCTCTATCCCGTCGATCCTTCTTGAACTTAGGCACCGGGGCACTAGCAGAAGATGGAGCTGGAGCTGAATTCTTCTGACGAAACTGAGAGCGGTTGCCTCCCTCTGACCTCTGCTGAGAGTAGCTAAAGTCACCTGTCCTAGCTCTCTTACTATCTCCTCCCCTTCCCTTGATCTTCTTTTCTTCAATCTGCTGAGCATAAGTGACCAACCTGGAGATGTACATCTCCTAATGAGCATGGCGGTCTTGCATTCCTTGTGTTAGTCCATGAATTTTCTGGGATATGTGCGTCCGACTATTTTTTCGTCAAAATATTTCGAAAGCGTCTGTGACGACATACTAAATGATGCGCGTTGGTTTGGAGAGGCAAACATAGATTTTCTTAGTCGATGAGGCCTGAAACAGAAAATAAGGATTTTATCATTTTTTTCGTGTGCGTTAGTCAATGAATTTTTTGAGATATGTGCGTCAGGCGATTGTTTTGCCAAAATTTTTCGCGAGCGCCCGTGACGACCTATTAAATGATGCGCGTTGGTTTGGAGAGGCAAACGTAGGTTTTTTTCAGTCGATATAAGGCCCAGAACAGAAACTTGGGATTTTATCATTTTTTTGGTGTGCGTTAGTCCATGAATTTTCTGCGATATGTGCGTCCGACGATTTTTTTGCCAAAATTTTTCGAGAGCATCCGTGACGACCTATTAAATGATGCGCGTTGGTTTGAAGTGAAAAACGTAGGTTTTTTCAGTAGATATGAGGCCCGAAATTGAAAATGAGGATTTTATCATATTTTTATGTGTGTTAGTCCATGAATTTTATGGGATGTGTATCAGATGGTTTTTTTGGCAAAATTTTTTGGGAGCGTCCGTGACGACCTATTAAACGATGCGCGTTGGTTTGGAGAGACAAACATATATATTTTTTTCAATCGATATGAGGTCCGAAACAGAAAATGGAGATTTTATCAATTTTTTGTGTGTGTTAGTCCATGAATTTTCTGGGATATGTGCGTTCGGCGATTTTTTCGTCGAAATATTTCGAAAGCGTCTGTGACGAGCTATTAAATGATGCGCGTTGGTTTGGAGAGACAAACATAGATTTTTTTCAGTCGATGAGGCCCGGAACAGAAAATGGGGATTTTATTATTTTTTTCGTATGTGTTAGTCAATGAATTTTTTGGGATATGTGCGTCAGGCGGTTTATTTGCCAAAATTTTTCGCGAGCTCCCGTGACGACCTATTAAATGATGCGCGTTGGTTTGGAGAGACAAACATAGGGTTTTTTTTCTAGTCGATATGAGGCCTGGAACAGAAACTGGAGATTTTATTATTTTTTCGTTAACGTCCATGAATTTTCTGCGATATGTGCGTCCGGCTGTTTTTTTACCGAATTTTTTTGGGAGCGTCCGTGATGACCTATTAAATGATACGCGTTGATTTGGTGAGAATAAACATGCCATTTTGGAACTCGCAAAAAATGCTATGATAAAGTTTATAATCTTCTGACGAAATAGTTGAGACGTGCAACTCGAATATCTATTGCAGAAGTGCGAAGCACAAGAAATTATTTACCATCCAATTGATTTGTAGTAGCTAATAGTAGTTGATGAGCAAATGCTAATTAAACATGCCAACAACATGTACATTCCACAACATGTAAATTTCTGAAATATGTCGGATTGAGCTGTGTTTAATTTTCTGAAGTAGCAAGAACTAGATGATCTTCATCCCTTATCACTGCAATGTCCTCAATAAGTGCTCCATCTTCGGTTAGTACTTTCGCGAGAGAGATGCCAAATTTCTCAGCACCGATATCAAGTAACTCTTGAATGGAATCCGGCAAAAGCACAACCCTTCTACCTATATGAGGTTTCTCTAGACAACCGATGGTTATTCTGCTTGGGATTCTTGAATTGTTGATTTTAGTTGAAGCATAATTCGGTCCTTCATGGTGTCTCTGGTGTGCAGACACAAATCCTATCAGTGAGTTCTGAAAGGAACTAGTCCTTCTCCTCAATCTGCCGTTGGAAGAACCAGTTTCTTCAGGAGTAAAGAGATGAATCGTGGGATCGCTCTGATACTTGGTAAGGTAGGGAGCACCAGGCGCGTCTGGAGGACAGACATTGGTTTCTTTACTAGTTGGTTGCATCGATTTGAAAAGCTCATTTATCGCTTCATGGCCCTGATATTCAGCCAATGCTCTTGGTGTCCAACCGTGAACGTCTGGTTTATCAACGTCACTTCCTTGTTCCATCAGGAATTTAACAATTTCCACATTCTCCTCGGAAATAGCAGTGTGCATTGCTGTCGTGCCTAGGTTGTTAAGAAGGGTGATATCGCCTCCATACTCGATGATCTCCTTAAGCAAGTCTAGGCTGCCTTGCTCTACTGCAAAGCAAGCAGACTGACCTACGTCTCCTGAAGATATCGTTGCACCATTGTCCACAAGCAATTTTATCGCGGCTTTATGCTTCCCCACCATTGCGTCCCACAATGGAACATTTCCTTGAGAGTCTTTTCTATTTGGATCTGCTCCAAAGTCGAGTAGTAGACGAATACATTCAACACTTCCTTTTGAAGCTGCTATATGCAACACTGTGCGTTCATCGCTATCAGATTCATTAGGATCCATACCCTTTTTTAACAATTGACGCAACAAACGATCATCTCCTCTGTTTGCTGCAAAACATAAGCTAAGAGGCATGTCGTCCATTCTTCCTTGAGACATCATATGTTCTATATCTGCTAATACTGCTGTCATCATTGGGTCGTCTTTCAAATGCTGAAGGAGATTGTTCATTATTACTGTTCCGTCTCCTATATTTGCTTTAACGATGTTGAAAAATGTAGTACGATCCAAACGTAGCAGTTGGGATATTCTTTTGGTTCGAACACTAAAAAGTTGAGGCCTACAGCAAAGGACACCAACTTCTCCACAAACATCCCCTGCCTTCAACTCGCCAACTACCTGATCCATTCCGTTCCTGTGTGATATAAGATCCAATGCTCCATCTACTAAAATGTAGAGTTCCGTAGGTGCTTCATTTTGCAAAATGACATCCTCTTTTGGAGGGAAATACTCTGCCTTCATCTCGGAAACCAGTTGAAGAAGTAAGTCATTTGATACTCCACGGAACAAGTAGGCCTTATCGACCAGTGAACAGAACAGAAAACGTGAAATGCCAGATCGAATAGCTTTAGGTAACGTTTCAAGAGTTTCTTGCTGCTGCAGACCTTCCGAATCTGTTCTGTACCTCAAACACAAGTGATCTAGCATCTGTTCTTCAAGGCGAACGGACAACTTATTCCTTTGTGCAAAGCTTGAGGCAGCTTGAATAGTATCCCTAAATTTCATAGTCTTACTGGTTCCATGGACAACCAAGTTAGTCATGTTTCCAATAAGATATGCAGTCAACGCGAGGTTGAATAGCATGTATATCATCGTGAATATCATTTCCTCTGTAGTCACCGCGTGTAAATCCCCATAGCCAGTTGTTGTAACCGTTGTAATGGACCAATACATACACATTACATAGAGACCCCAGATGCTACGATTTTCCATGACAATATTCGCAAGTGAAAGCCATGTTTTATTACTCGTGTCTTTCCTCCGAGCAGCAAGAAAGTAGTAGAAGCAACCAGCGAAATGAACAGCAAAAAGAGTCACACATATAAGCTTCACTACTCGAATCCAGAAGTAACTCAACTTGTTCTTCTTCTCTAATCTCGCAAACATTGCACTCACTCTTCTGAGACGCCACAGACGTAGCATACTCAAGTATCCAGTACAATGTGATCGAATAAGCTCCGAAGGGATGGTGGATATCACATCAGGAATTAACCCCCCTATTACGTACCTCAAAGCGATCCTCTTTGGATCATCAATCATAGTGTAAGTTGATTTATCAATATAAGCAACAAAGAATGTGAGGATAATATCAATAGCAAAAAAAAAGTTAGCTATGTTATCTAATATGGCAACAAGTCCTTGAGGTCTTTTTAGAAATCCAAACGTAAAAGGCGACGCCCACGCTGTGTAGAAAACAAGAAGCACTAAAAATGCATCCCAAGCGATGTAACGCGGATTAGAAGGGTAGATGATGCACTGACGATGGAGCTTAATATTGCGATTATTATAACTATGGGCGCCAAGAGAAGGAAGAATGACACTCGTAATACTATAGTGAGAGCTTATATCATCCATCGAATATTCTTCGTTCCACCACCAACGTCCCCCGGGCATTATTGCCCTATGTAATGAACCAAACTTGCTATTGCAGATTGCAGAATGTATTTTTTTTTAGGCTTAATGTGTGAGTGTTATATATAGAATCAAAAAAAGTCATTAATCTAATGCAAAAAAGGATTAGGAGAACTTGTTTTATCCATAATATACAATTGGACGTGAAGAACCGTAGTAGTAGTATCCTCGTGATGATCAACATAGAACACACGAAAGGCTAGAGTGACACCGAGCGCTATAGCTAAGACAAGTAATAAAATCTGTAACACCAGATCATACTTAGACTTTTTGGTGGAATCGGTAGTTAGTGCAGTACCCTTCATATTTGATTTCCAAATTTGATGGAATGATCATCAACACTAGTAGTTTTCAACGTACTTGATTTCTCCTCCATTTGATTCATAAAAAAAGATCTTGACAAAAATTTAATGAAATAGAAGGTGTATTTAGTAATGAGCAAATTTGCTATTGCATAAATTATATTTTCTTAGCTTAACGTGTTAGTATTATATAGAATAGAAAAAAAAAATCCTTATTCTCATGGGAAAAGGATTAGGGGAACTTGTTTTCCATAATATTTTTTTATAAAATATTTTTGAAATTTACAAGTTGGATTAATTTGATTTATGGCATAAAGTGTTTGCTTTACGAAAAAGAAACGTTTTTCCTAATTTTATTCTACTTAGGAAAACCCAAATCATTATTTGTCCTTTTGTTTCTCTTTCTTTCCTTTCCTTTAATTATTGATAAATTTTAATTTTATTCTTTTACATGATATAATTAAACACACTCTGTACCTTCAATTAATTAAAATATGTACATTTAGCACCGTTATAAAGGAAATATACAATACTTAGAACGTCTGTTGAATTGTATTACTCTCAAATATGAAGTAACATTACAAACTTAACATAAAATCTTGATAATTAATTAAATGACCTGATGGTCAATAATTTGTGAAATTTGTGAAAATTCATAAAAAGGATTAAAAAATGCATATTTCAAATAGCTGAAGGTTCAATATGCTTAGCGAGAAGTGTCAAAATTAGTCCATAAAAATATAACTCGATTGTTCAATCTATCTATGTTTGAGTGGGCTGTTGACCCAACCATTTATTAGCTCCCTTATCGATCCTTTCATCAAATAACTTGATTTCGAAGCTCCGACACACGTATGAGACGACTTATAACATGATTCGAGATGCGAGGTGTTACATTATATGAACCCCTTATCATTTAATGTCATTTAATTAAAATTCAATTAGAGAATTTAAATGTATGGAATATGACTGTTGGTGCTGGACCCCTATATAAAATCATGTAATCATCAACAAAACGAACACATATATAATATATACACCATAGCAATACAATCTTCAATGTCCTGATAACTAATCAATCATTTTTTGAGCTTTAATACTGCATGCTATATTCTTCTCATTATTTTAATTTATTTTTTTTATTTTTTTATTTGTTATATATTTAAAAAATATATAAAAAAAATATTATAACAAGTTAAAATATTTAAAAGACATAAAAAAAATTGTCTGCTTGGATATTTCCTTTTATACTTTCTTCGTTTTAATTTGTTTATCTTACTTTTCTTTTTAAGTACTATAAATCACAATAATAACAACTTAAAATATTTAAAAGATATAAGAAAATTTGATTGACTTTCGAAATTTTATCAGTACCATATAAATTGGGACATAAGAAAAAGCACTATAAATCACAAATAATTAACAATTTAAAATATTTAAAAGATAAAAAAAGGGGATATGTTTGTCTCTTGTGCTGTCTGCTTGGATATTTTCTTTTTATACTTTCTCAGTTTTAATTTATTTATCTTGCTTTATTTTTAATTTATTATATATTTAAAAATTATATAAAAAGTACTATAAACACAATAATAACAACTTAAAAATATTTAAAAGACATAAAATTTTTGTTGACTCTCAAAATTTTATCAGTGCAACATAAATTAGTACCGAAAAAAAAGTACTATAAATCGCAATAATTAACAACTTAAAATGTTTAAAAGATATATAGAAAATTTAGTTGACTCTCAAAATTGTATGGATGCCACATAAATTGGGACAGAGGAATTAACATATATTATTTAAAAATTACGTAAAAATATTATAAATTACAATAGTTAACAACTTAAAATATCTAAAAATCATATAAAAAATTTAATTGACTCTCTAAATTATATTTGTATCACATAAATTGAGACAAAAAATATACTCCCTCCGTCCCATTTTATGTGACACACTTTTTTTTAGTCTGTCCCAAAAAGAATGTCACCTTTCTATAATTAGAAAAAAATTAACTTTGAAATTTTCCTTTTATCCTTAATGAAATGATTTACAACCACATAAATGTTCAAGGTTTATTTTGCACCACAAGTTTCAAAAGTATTTTTTTTCTTAAATACCGTGCCAAGTCAAAGAGTATCACCTAAAATGGGACGGAGGGAGTAATATATATTGGGACTGTGCTAGCACGGACTCTTCTATATCTAGTACTCCCTCCTTTCTTTTTTAGTTGTCATAATAAGACTTTACATAATCATTAAAAAAAATTAATTAGAAGTGTAATTTGACTCATATACCCCTTATTAATCTTTGTCTATTTATGTGTCTCTTAGTTCTAAAATAATTAATGCTACATCTTTCTCTCTTCGCCGCCGACATCGCAACAGTTCGCCGGCGCCGGTGGCAAGCTTTTTGCCGGAATCTGCTGCTGCCGCCGCCTCCAACAGCCGTCGGCGCCTCCTCCCCGAGGAGTATCGCCATCTCAGTTGCCGGAGATCGTACATTCTCGCCGATCTACTCCGGCGACTTCTTCAACCCAAGATCTGAGCGGATCTGCTCAGACCCGAAGGTCAGCGCCATCGTCGGCAGCTGCCGCCGACGTCTGCGCCGACGAACGGCGCCGCGACTTCCGGCCAGAAGCGCCGCCAGCTCTTTTTCTTTTCTTTTCTTTTCTTTTCGTTGTTTTGTTCTCTCTTCTTCTTGCAGGAGTATTTCCAACAACAGACCCAGCGTGCAATAAGTTTCCGGCGACCAACAAGATTCCGGCGACCAATTTCGTCACCTCATTTTGCCGGAATCTGTCACACCAAGCAAGCCAGAGCCTCTTCTTCGCAAGATCTATCCCGGTGCTCTCTTCACCTTTATCTTTATTTCTTTTTATTTCTCCGGTCTCTTTGCTACTAGTTTCAATTTTGTGAAGTTGTTAGTCGTCTGTTGGTGTTCTGAGATTGCTATTTGTTGTGATATATTGTGCCTTTTTCCCTTCTTGTTTGTTTTTGGATTGTGTAGCGGCAGTCGGGTCCTTTTCCCTGTGTAGTTTTCCTTTACTTAGTGGCTTTGTTGGTTGATGGGAGGCTAGGGTCATGTCATCGGAGCGGTTTCGGGGTCGGGGTCGGGGTCGGGGTCGGGGTCAGGGTTGGGGTTGGGGTTAGGGTCGGGGCCGGGGGCGGGAGGTAGTAGGGGTAAGTGGGCCCAGTGTGCCTCCAGGTTGCGAGTGGGGTCTTGGAATATAGGAACTTTAGCCGGAAAGTCCGTAGAGTTAGTCAAGAGTCTTAGGAAGAGAAGGATTAATATAGCTTGTGTCCAGGAGACTAAATGGGTGGGCACTAAGGCGCGGGTAGTGGATGGGTATAAGTTGTGGTACTCGGGAGGCGTTAGGAATAGGAATGGCGTAGGCATCTTAGTTGATGAGGAGCTTCGGGAGCATGTGGTTGAGGTCACGAGGGTCAACGATAGGATGATGTTGATCAAGTTAGTCGTTGGAGGTTCTACTCTGAATATTATTAGTGCCTACGCGCCGCACGCGGGTTTGGAGGAGGAGGTGAAAGCGGGCTTTTGGGAGGCGTTGGACGAGGTGGTGAGAGGGGTACCAAACTCGGAGAAGATTTTCATAGGGGGGGATTTCAATGGGCACATAGGGTCATCCCCTGGGGGTTACACCGAGGTGCATGGAGGTTTTGGTTTTGGGGAGAGGAATGCAGGAGGGGCGTCCCTATTGGATTTCGCTAGAGCCTCTGGGTTGTGGGTAGCAAACTCGAGCTTCCCGAAAAAAGAGGAGCATTTGGTTACCTTTCGTAGTTCGGTGGCCAAGACACAAATTGATTTTTTGCTCCTTAGGAAGGGGGATAGAGGTCTGTGTAAAGACTGCAAGGTAATACCGAGTGAGAACCTTTCGACCCAGCATAAGCTCTTGGTGATGGACTTGGAGATTAGGCAGGAGAGAAGGAAGAAGAGGGTGGATGATCGGCCGAGAATTAAATGGGGTAGCTTGACTATGGGTAGTGCCCTAGAAATAGGGGAGAAGTTGATGACTTCGAGGGCGTGGGATAGCAGAGGGGATGCAGATAGTATGTGGGAGGCGACTTCCAGCTGCATAAGGGAGACAGCTAGTGAGGTCTTAGGTGTCTCGAGAGGCCGATCTGACAAGCATCGAGGGGATTGGTGGTGGAATGGAGAAGTAAAAGGGAAGGTGGAGGCAAAAAAAAGGGCGTACGCGAAGTTGGTTGAAAGTAAGGATGAGGAGGAGAGGCGTAAGAATAGGGAGGAGTACAAGATAGCTAGGAGAGAGGCTAAGTTGGCGGTTATGGCTGCTAAGACTGCAGCTTTCGAGGGTTTATACGCTGCTTTAGAAGGTAAAGGTGGAGATAAGAAGTTGTATAGGCTAGCCAAGGCTAGGGAAAGGAGGGCCCGGGACCTTGACCAGGTGAAGTGCATCAAAGATGAGGATGGTAAAGTGTTGGTGGAGGATGGGCTCATTAGGAAGAGATGGCAGACCTACTTCCATCGGCTCCTAAATGAAGAGGGCGACGGACGCATGGTGTTGGGAGAGTTAGAGCATCCGGAGAGGCGCGGTGACTATGGATTAGAGCATCCGGAGAGGAGCGGTGACTATGGCTATTGTAGGAGTTTTAGGGTAGAGGAGGTGAGAGGTGTTATTCGTAAGATGCATAGGGGTAGAGCGGCCGGACCTGATGAAATTCCGGTGGATTTTTGGAAATGTACGGGCAGCATAGGGATGGAATGGCTGACGGGGTTGTTCAATGTTATTTTCAGGACGACGAAGATGCCCGGAGCTTGGAGATGGAGCACGATGATTCCATTGTACAAGAATAAGGGTGACATCCAAAATTGCAACAACTATAGGGGTATCAAGTTGTTGAGTCACACCATGAAGGTTTGGGAGAGAGTTGTGGAGCTGAGGTTAAGAGGAATTGTGTCGATTTCTGAGAACCAGTTCGGCTTCATGCCAGGACGGTCGACTACTGAGGCTATTCATCTTGTGAGGAGATTGGTGGAGCAGTATAGGGAGAGGAAAAAGGATTTGCATATGGTGTTTATAGACCTAGAAAAGGCTTACGACAGAGTTCCCAGAGAGGTTCTTTGGAGGTGCTTGGAGGTCAGGGGGGTACCCACGGCATACACTGAGGTGATTAGGGACATGTATGATGGCGCAAAGACTCGAGTTAGGTCAGCGGGGGGAGATTCCGAGCATTTCCCTGTGGGGATGGGATTGCACCAGGGATCGTCCCTTAGCCCATTTTTATTTACCTTGGTGATGGATGTGTTGACGCGGCAAATTCAAGGTGAGGTGCCCTGGTGTATGTTATTTGCGGACGACGTAGTTCTGATTGAGGAGACACGCGAAGGAGTTAACGACAAATTGGAGGTTTGGAGAAAGACCCTGGAGTCTAAAGGGTTTAGGTTGAGCAGGACCAAGACGGAATATGTGGAGTGCAAGTTCAGTGAGGTGTCATATGTGACCGACGTGGAAGTGAGGCTTGATACGCATGTCATCCAAAAAAGAGATAGCTTCAAGTACCTTGGGTCTATTATCCAGGGTAACGGTGAGATTGACGAGGATGTGACCCATCGGATTGGTGCAGGGTGGATGAAATGGCGGCTCGCATCCGGGGTCTTGTGTGATAAAAAGGTGCCTCTCAAACTGAAAGGCAAGTTCTACAGAGTAGCAGTTAGACCGGCTATGTTGTATGGGGCGGAGTGTTGGCCGGTCAAGAACTCTCACGTTCAGAAGATGAAGGTGGCTGAGATGAGGATGTTGCGCTGGATGTGTGGGTTTACTAGGAGGGATAGGCTTAGGAATGCGGATATTCGAGAGAAGGTGGGAGTGTCTTCCGTGGAAGATAAGATGCGGGAAGTGAGGTTGCGATGGTTTGGGCATGTGATGAGGAGAGGCGCAGAGGCCCCTGTTCGGCGGTGTGAGAGGCTGGCTATGGATGGATTTACGAGAGGTCGTGGTAGACCGAAGAAATATTGGAGAGAGGTGATTAGGCGGGATTTGGTGCAGTTGCAGCTTACCGAGGACATGACCTTAGATAGGGAGGTGTGGAGGGCTCAGATTAGCGTTGTAGGTTAGTAGGTTGGTTGGTTTCTTTGTAGGGAGGAGGGCGGGGTTTTGTTGTCTTTTTAGTAGTTGAAAGGCTACACTTGAAGCTTTTGCGCCGGCTACTTGCTAGTGCCTTGTGTAGTAGATTTTTATTTTATTTTGTTGTAGTATAGTTTTGTGTTTATCTGCTGTTTTGTTTATTTGTTTTATCTCCTGGATTGCTTTGAGCCGAGGGTCTATCGGAAACAGCCTCTTTACTTCATTCTGGGGTAAAGGTATGGTCTGCGTACATCTTACCCTCCCCAGACCCCACTTTGTGGGAATATACTGGGTATGTTGTTGTTGTTGTTGTTGTTGTAAGGGCAAAATTGAAAAAAATAATTAATTATCTCTTGATTCTTTAAATTAACAAGTATTTTGGAATAACTATTTTTAATATACATGACAACTAAAAAAAAAATGAAAAGAATATAAAATAGCACGAACTTCTCTATATCTAATTATTGTACGTGGACCAAAAAAATTCCACAAAAGTTAGGCCTCATTAATTACTCTACGCATCCATTTTTACGCTATGCTAGTAAATAATGAGGACCATTTGATAGTAATGGACAAAAAAATTAAAGGGGTGGACGAACTTGTATTGGATTCCTCTACTTTATTATTGACAAAAAAAGGAAGCAAACTGGATGTGTTTGATACGAAGAGAGTCTTTCTCCTCGCTGGGTATTCACGGGTCGATTTAGGTCGGTTATTAGTTAAAATTAAAATTAAAATTAAAATCAAATTAATATTATTAATTTTTAAATTATTAAAATTAAATTAAATCAAATCAAATATAATATATATTTATCGGTTTAATTGTTATCAGTTTGGATTTGATTTGGTTCGATTATTATATTAATTATACACGAAAATAAAAGAAACGATTCATTCAAGAAGAAAAAAAGACAATAATTCATTCAAAAAGATAAAATAAATCATGAGATTACTACATAAAACAGTAACATGACGTACATTTAATACAAGATATTTAAAAAATTATAAATAAATTTTGATGAAAACATATATAATATATTTAAAAATATTTATAAAAATAATATATTATGTATATATAATCATAATATATATATATATATATAATTTATCAGTTCGGTTTGATTATTTTTCTTTGATTTTTTGAACAAAATCAAAATCAAACTAAATATTATCGGTTTTTAATAATATAAAGCCAAACCAAATCAAACCAAATAAAAATTAATTTATTTAATCAATTTAGTTTAGTTTTTTGGTTTGAATCGATTTTTACTCAAACCATAAACACCCATACTCCTTAGTATATAAAAAAAACTAGCGCTAAACACCCCGTCTAACAAATTTGCTTAAAAAACACTAGAAAACATTCTTTTATGAAAAATATGTTTTAAAGAAAATATTTATGCAAACCGTAAAGAAAATATTTCCTTGAAAAATAACTTTCATCGTACCAAACATATACTTTATGCTTTGCCGTCTTAATTTCAAAACCAAGATAAGAGATCGACCACCAATGGTGTCGTGGGACGATCCATGAAAACAGAGTAACTCTAGTTAGCGGCGGAATCAGGATTTTAATTTATTAAAGGAGTTCAAAATATGAAGAAGTAAATACACGAACTAACTGAAGAGGGTTCAATATTTACTATATATACATAAAAAATTTTAATCATGTTTAAATAATATAATTTTTCGCTGAAGGAGGTTCGGATGAACGCCCCTAGGCCCAAGTTGGCTCCGCCCATGACTCTAGTAAGGAATGCTTCCCTCTTTTTGGCTCTAAGGCTTTATTTGTTTTCATTAAGATTAAGACGTTTAAATCTGATCAATACATATGTGAATATGAAGATGTGCATTATGATTTAGATGTATGAATCTGAACACACATCTGAATGATTGAAATATTGTATTAAGATCTGAAAACTAAATTTTAAGGTTGTTTGTTTTTTAACACCTGAATGTATAAAGTTTATCTTTATTTTAAAAATTAATAAAATACTAAATGAATCTAATATTGTATATGAAGAAAATATTTAAGAAGACTATATGATAATTGGTGGTGGTGATGACTAGAGACGGTGGTTATGGATGCTGATTGGGATGATATTGGTTAATATTGGTGTGGATAGTAGCTATTGGTGGTGTGGTGGCAATTGATGGTTATGGTAGATAATAGTGATTACTAATGATGGTTGTCGGTTATATATAATGTGTTGGCCAATGGTGGTAATAGGTTGTTAGTGATGATGGTGACAACTAATTATAGTAATCGATAGTAGTGGTGGTTGTGGCTGAGGATGGTGGTTGGTGGTGGTGACAGACATAGTTGATAATGATGAGTGACAATATAATGATAGTGATTGATAATGGTGAATGGAGATAGTAACAATGAATGAATGAAATTAGTGAACAATTATTTTTGTAGAAATCTTTAAATAGACGAATTTGTAACAAATATTAATCATTCAGATTTGTTTGGCCCCATGCATTTAAGTGGTTGAAACATAAAAAAGAAGAAGATAAAGCACACACATAATGACTAAAACCTAAATAAATAAGATTCTGACTTAAAAAACAAATAGTCTTACTGATTGATGTTTGAATAATTAAAATTAAGATCTCTATTAAATACAAATAAATGAGCTTAGTGGCTAAAAATTATTTTTGGGAAGTGAAGCAACATTAGGGGTGTACATAGATCGGGTTGATTTGAATTTTTTAAATATCAAATCAAACCATTAGTGTCGAGTTTTTAAATTTATAAATCAAACCAAACCAATAAAAGTCGAGTTTTCCAACCTCGGATTTTTTTGGTTTCCTCGGTTTTTTTGGGTTTTTTCTGGTTTCCCCCCGTAAAGTCTTCATACAAACATATAATTAACTTGTGCTTCAATTATTTCTTTAGTCCGAGCAAAGTACAACTATCTAAGGTATTTCTTAAAAAAAAACACAAAATATATTCACTTTATTTGGAATTTATGAAGTGAGTGATGACAATAAAATATTCAACCAAAAAAATAATGAAATCGCATAGAATAAATATTGCATATTAATAAGTCATAATAAAAATAATCATAATTTAAAAGTATTAAGTCATGCTAAAATAAGTCTAATAAGTATTAACTACATGACTAAATATTAAGCCGAAAAATAAATTAGTTTATATATTTATGTAAAATTAAAGAATAAATATTTAACATGATTGTCATTCCTAGTGTTTGATTGAATAATCTTTTGTTAACATTTGTATTGATTTGGGCTTTATTTTAGTCACTAATATCTATAGGTTGTAAAAAGACTTATTGGACCATTAAAATTCTAATTTTAAACTTGAAATAATATATTGAAAGATAAAAACTATGAAAAAGTTGAAGAAATATTTTTAAACTACATCACAATAAATATTTTTATATATAAAATATTTTTAAAAATAGTATACATATAATATCGGGTTGGTTCGGTTCGGTTTGACTTTTTTTAGTTAAAACCAAACCAAATCAATTATAGTCGAGTTTTTTTTTCAATACCAAACCAAGTCAAACTAAACCACTAGTCGGATTTCTTTTGCGGGTTGATTCGGTTTACTGTTTGGTTCGATTTGCGGTTCGATTTTGTACATCCGTAAGCAACATATAGAAATATATATGCAGTATCAAAGTTGAAGGAAGAGAGAGAAGAGTGATGGATTATTATACACTTGCTTTTGCCTTGAGTTTCCTTTATATTATTATAGCAAAAATATGTAGAGGCAGCAAAAAACTTCCACCAGGGCCATCACCATGGCCAATTATTGGCAACATTCACTTGTTAGGTACCAAACCCCATGTATCACTAACCAATCTTGCAAAAATTTATGGTCCAATTATGAGTTTAAAACTAGGCCAAATGACCACAGTGGTAATTTCATCTCCAACAATTGCAAAACAAGTCCTCAGAAATCAAGATGAAGCCTTTTCAACTAGATTTATTCCTAAGGTTGTTGAAGCACATAACTATTGCAAATTCTCTGTTGTATGGCTTCCTGTTTGTCCTCAATGGAGAACACTTAAAAGAATTTTGAACACAAAAATTGTCTCATCCAATAGGCTTGATGCAAACCAACATCTAAGATCTCAAAAGGTTCAAGAATTGATTGCTTATTGTGCAAAATGTAGCCAAAAAGGTGAAGCTATGGATGTAGGTCAAGTTATTTTCAAGACTAATCTCAACTTATTGTCCAACACCCTCTTCTCCAAGGACTTGCCTCACCCTTTTTGGGATTCAAAGGATGTGATATTCCAACGCATAATGGATGAGGTTGGGAAGATCAACCTAGTGGATTTTTTCCCCATACTTGCAAAGATTGATCTTCAAGGAATAAGGCGTCGCGCAAACCTTCATTTTGGTAAATTGAACTTTTTCATGATTTGATCAACGAGCGATTGGAGGAAAATAAAAGGGGATGCAGTCAAAAGAGTGATGTCCTCGAAGTGCTTCTCAACCACAGTGCAGAAAATCCCCAAGAAATCAATCAAAATCATATAAAATCCATGTTATTGGTTCGTCCTCTTCTCTTTTATCCTTTAAATTTTAGACATGAAAAGACTTACTTAGTATTGTAGACACCAATCAAGTCTAGGTAATGGCTAACTTGTTGGTTGAAATTGTAGTGCCCTTCAAGTATCTCAAGATTCACTTCACTCCCTTTCCAGTGTTCTTTACTAGGTCACGTTATGTATCTACTCACAATACTAATAACAAAGAAAATGTCAGCGCGAATATGGAACACTAAGACATTTTCTCCATCACCTGATTCTTGTTAAGAGACTCAATTTCTTCACCTATAGCATCAATTCATTGATATGCTTTTGTACTCGAAATAATTTCTAAATAGCTCTTATGCTCAAGCACATCAATAATCTCTTACAACTAACAAGGAAAACTCCACAAGATTTGCATATCCAAGGAAATTTCCATAAACTACATTTGCATACCTTGATGGTCAATTGATTACTCTCCTCGCTCTGATCATTGCAATATTATGCGATTTTTATTGCACAAGTGCATCACCATTATCATCTTAATCAAGAAGATTTTACACCTCCTTCACTCCCTCTACTTCTAAACTACTTGGTAGAGCTAGTGAAGATTCATGAATTTCTAGCTCTATGCGGTCATCTCATCTGTTCCGATTATTGCCTTCTCCCTTCTACTGTCTAGTAGACAGATTTATTGAACGTCACATGCATCTATCCCTACTGATAATTATCCATAGAGTCTTCTGGTATATGCACCACACCTAGCTATAATCTTTCATTCCAGATTGTATGTATGCACTTTTTTGCCCTTTGCCCGAGTTCCATTCCTCACATGAGCATAAGCAGGACAACCAAATATCCTCAAATTTGAATAATCAACATGCAAACATATATAATTTTTTCTTGTATTGGTAGCTAGCTAGTTGTATTTGATGCATGGTTAAAAAACATGACATGCTAGTTTTAAATGCTCTTTTAAGAGAATTATAAAATGTTACAGGACTTATTTCTTGGTGGTACTGATACAACTACAAGCACATTAAAATTGAATATTGCTGCATTTACGAGGAAATTAATAGTATTACACAACAACTTCGTCTTCTGATTTTCATTATCCTTTTGTTTAAAGAAAATAACAAAAAACCTCTAAAAATGAGACCAAGCTCGAAAGTCGAGGATCATATGCATCATATAATTTGGACGAGTTGAAATTTATCCGCACTTAATATTTATATCAAATCAGTAATGAAGATCAAACATATGTTTTGCATTCATAGACGTATCACTTTTTTTATTTATATTTAAACCACCTTAAAGTGGCAGGGCGTTTGACATGGACCCCTACTTTATTTATTAAAGGAAAAATTACATGACATGATAAACATTAGCTATGTATTTATTATTTTATTAGACATAGCTATAATTTAAAAAATTAGCTAATATGCATAATTATACTTGGGATTTTATAGCCTCTTTCCCCTCTCTCTCCTTCTCTCACTCGCCACTCTCCTCCCCTCTCTCATAATTAGATTTATGATATTAACATGCAAATAAATTTTAAAAAATGCACAATTCAATTAATTAAAAATTTAATGTATTTAATCAGATATTATATAAATTATAATCAGAAATTATGTAATTGAAAGACCAAAAATGCTATTAACCCTTTTTTGTTTATTCTAGTTTGTTAGGAATTCGATTCCTAGCATGGAAATGACCTCCCAAATAAACTTGCCATCCTGTGTAGTTTTTTTTTAATTGATAAATTTTGATGATGTACATGTAAAACATTTGAGGTGTGCGTAAGTTGATCCTGATCCCACCATTTATGAAAAATAGTTCAATTTAAGGATAATCGTGTTTTTTGTCCCTCAATTATTGATAAATTATAGTTTGCTCCTTTACATTATATGACTAAACACATTCAGCAACAATACTTGCTAATATATTTTCATAAATTTCTCTACAAAACCAGAATAGAAAAGACAAATTAAACATTAATCCCTATGCTCTGGAAGCTCCCATTTCTTTTTCACAAATTCAACATGTTGAATCTTGAGAGATAACTTCACAAGCTTTTGAATCAACCGCTAATACTCCAGTTTGGGTGTCTTGTAAAGTCTCAACTTGTAAACCTTCACAAGACACATGAAGTTCTCCACAAGTTGTGTGAGAAGGTGATTTATGATCACTTATTTGAATTTTTCCATTTAGGTTTACAAAAAATCTTGTGGTCTGACCAGAAGCTAAGTCACTAGCAATAGATGTACCAATCCAATATGCATATGGCTCAGGCAAAGCTGCAAACGTTGAATCGATTGAGGTTTGAGTTTTTGCATCTTGATTGAATTTATCAAACACATTGGTGCTCCAAAGAAGAGTGTTGGTGTAATATATACTAGCCTTGAAATCCTTGTAATAGAAATCATAATCACTATTAGGGTTTCGAATGGAGAAAGTGAGATTCCAATTATTAGGGTTTTGCAAAATCAAAGGATGGATATAACGAGTTAATACTGAAAACGAAGAGGGTGATACCGCCTCGATTTGGAACTTGGGATCGTGAAGCACCGTAGTAGTATCCTCATCATGATGATCAACATAGAACACGTGAAAAGCTAGAGTGACACCGAGCGCTATAGCTAAGACAAGTGATAAAATCTGTAATGCGTACTTAGACTTTTTGGTGGAATCAGTAGCTATTGTAGTACCCTTGGTATTTGATTTCTCCATTAGATTTCCGGATTTGATGGAATCATCAAAACTAGTAGTTTTCAACGTATTTGATTTTTCCTCCATTTGATTCATAAAAAAAGATCTTGATAGAAAGCTAGAAGAGAATTTAATATGATCAAGTACTTAGGAAACTTGGTATTATAGAATGTATATTTTTTTAGCTTAATATGTGAGCATATATATAGTATAGAGAAAATCATAATTCTTATGGGAAAAGGATTAGGGAAAATTGTTGTCCAAAATATAATTGGTTTCGGATTAATTAATTAATTTGATTTAAGGCATAAAGTGGTTGCTTTTCGTAAAAGAAACGTTTTTCCTAATTGTATTCTACTTAGGCTTAATGATTTTTGGGAAATCATTTTTTAAAACCCAAATTATTATTATTCCTTCAATTTGGATTTTTTTTTTTCGTTGGTTAGTTCATTTTACATGTTATGGTTATTAAAAAAAAGCCCAAAATATTTGTCGTTTTTAAAAAATTAATATAGAATTAATTATTTATTTTCACCTTTAACCTTACCTTAATAAATCTATATATATATAAAGGAGAGTTTTCAAACCGGTGACGTGGCGCTCTCCTAGGCCAGGATTCACATTTTTCTTTTTTCTCCCTTTTTGACATTTTTATTTATTTATCTATTTATTTTATTGTTAATAGCTCAATAAATTTTTAAATTCAATTGATCAACTTTTCACCTCCCACTATAATTGTCTTCTTTATCAAACTTAATTTGCATATCAAATTTACTAGCCAATTTGTAACCTCCCTTTCTTAATTATTTTTCTTACGGATCATGTTTCATTCTTTTTGTTTAACTTCTTATAAGAGCTTTTGATTTTTCACTTTTTTCCTTTTCAGGTAAATCTCTCGTCTTTAGAAGCCTTTGTCTTTTATTCTTCTTCTTCCTGCTCACTATTGTTTTTTAATTCCACATTTTTTGTTTGCTTTGTATGTTTTTATTGTTTTTGTGCACTTGATGAATTTCACATCTTTTATTTGATATGGTTTCTGCTTTTTAATCCTACAGAAGCCATCGGATATGGATGCACTCTGGTCATTCTGATGAATTTTTTAAAGGTATAAATATCAATTGCATGTATTAAAGAATCTAGTTGATTTAATTGTCTTATGTCCTATTTTTTCTTTAAATCGAGTGATAGACTATCATAGACGTGATACTCTCTAAAGTCAGAATTTCTATTTATCTTTTACCTCAATTTTTTGGCTTTCTAAATTATTTTTATTCTAAATTGTTTATGTAATATTTTTACTTTAAACATTAGATAAGTTTATTACTATGAAAATAACAACATGCTTAAATATTAACATTATTTGCAGGTTACATAGAAATTTATCTCTTTATTGATTCTCGAAAAACTTGGAACATAAACAAGTAAGGATCACGCTGTATCTGGTTGGTCTCTTATTTTTATTAAATTTAATATTTTACTTTTCATTGCATTTCTTTCTATGAATTATTGATTTTAAATTCTTGATAGGATAGATGAATTATAGTTACTCTTATGATTGATTCCGTGCAAAAATTAAACTTTTTGTGATTGCCTATTTACTTTTCTTACTACATATGATATGGAAAAATAATGTTACCATGAGCACAACATATATAAAGATTTATCAACTAAGAAAGATTAAAGTGTAAGTAAGATATTAATATTTTTCATTCATCATATATATATATATTGTGTACATTTTTTTGATCATTAACCTGGTGATGTGCATGGCACATTTATCAGGAAATGTATTTTCCTTTTTTATCAATTTTTTGCCATTTTTTTACTTTTAAAATGGTTTAGAAAGTGTTCCAACAAAAAACAATAGGTACCATTTCTGAAACGACTCCATCCCTGGAGCGCCCCATATCCATTCTTTTAAACTTCTTTCCACTTACATATCAGTTCCATCTTTCTCAATTTCGTTGATCGAGAACATACTTTATTTTTCGCCGGAGATTTTACGAAAATCGAAATCTCCGATTGGAGAACTCAAAGGTCGGTTGGAGAAATCAGAAGATGCGTTGGAAAGGAAAGCGGTAAAGGATATTCCCCCTGATAATATGAACAATTTTTTTCGGTATTTAATATCTTATTTATTTCTCCTCATTTACATGTAAATTTTGCTTGGTAAGAATATGTATACTTTGATTTGTATAACTCACTATAGGTTCTTTATACCCACAAAGAAAAATATTACGTACTTCCACAATGCAAAATTATGTCTAATTGAAAGATTTGAAAGTTCAACGTCAATCGTAAAAGAAACCTAATTTGTTAGAACCATTCATATATATATATATATATATATATATGAATGTGTATATTTATATGAAATGTTGTAGCGTCTAGATTAGGAGAAAGAATTGGAAAAGGTTTATCTTTGAGATGGAGGAAGTAACTAATAGGAAAGAGAGAAGAAATTAAAGGTCAAAAGAAAGGAAAAGGTATGCACGGTTCTTTTTTTCACCTAATTAGAAATATTAATTTTGTATTTCTGTCTTATTAATCTTCTTTGTCCACTTATGGTAAGCACCCTTTACTTTCGCGAGTTCGAGTCATCAAGGGAGCGAAAAGGTGGGAGCTTCTAAAGAGGGGTAGAAAAAATAGCATAAGAATTAAGATGATCTTTATGATAAATATTGTACTAAATTATTATTATGAAATTAATGATAGCCTTATTTATTTATTTATTTCATTATTAATACTATTAATCATTTTTTTCTAAAATCCTTATCTATTCTCATCAATATGGTAATAAGTAATTGGTCATTATTATCCCAAAATGAAGGTCATTAATATTGATGCGTTGAAGGATATTAATTTTCTAGACTTTTAAATACAAGAGAATAATTGTCTATTTAATAGTCACTTTTAAGTATATAAATTAAATTGAATGAAAGAAAATCACCAATAAGGTTATGATTTGCAAAATGATATTGTAGTCTTACTTTTGTTGAAGAGACTTCTAGAATTTCTGGCTTTCTAATAAGGTTGCTTACTTTGGTTTGGAGAACAAAGCTTTGGGATACAGCTCAAGTGAATGGAACGCCTAGCTTCAATTGATGAGAACTTCTACAAAATTTTTAGTTTGCGGAAGTGTAATCTTTTTGAATGAAGGAGGCTTTTGTGCATTTTTACAATGATATGATTTGTTTTCAAGTTACTTTCTTTTGTATTGTTTGTGGAATAATCAATTCGATGACGTGGCGTTCTCCTAGGTCGGGATTCACATTTTTCTTTTTTCCTTTTGTGTTTAGTGAGCTCAACAACTCAAAACTCTTTTTTTTTGCCATGATAAAACAAGATGGTATTAATTGCAATTGTTTTCTCTTTTGGTATGTGAGTACCAAGTATTTTTATTTATCTATTTTGATATAGTTAATTATTTACTAATTATTCAACATGATATAGCTTGACACTCTGTTGAGATCATTTTTTTAACTATCTATCTGTACAAATTTTTTTATTGAAAGAATCCATCATATTGTATAGAATTAAAAATTACAAAATAATACATTTGAGAATCAGAAATTAAAGTGAATGTGAAGAGTTTAATAATATGGTATTAAAAAATGTTATTTCATAAAATTTAATGAGGTAATTTTATACCACACGAAGCGCGAACATGTTCACTAGTGTGGAAAGAAATTAATGTACTAAGAAGAAGAATAACATTTAATTTAGATCAAAGAATAAATATAGGTAATATAATCAAATTATCCATTTAATTAATATTTTTTAAAGAGCGTGCAAAAGAAAAACAACTTTTCATTCACTTTTACTTGTCCATTATATTAAAAATATATTTTTACTTTTACTTGTCACTTTTATTAAGACAAAAATATATTTTTTCATGTTTTATCTTTAGCATTAATTACTTATTCTTCAAATTGTTTTTCAAAACCTAAAGTTAACATCAATTAAAATGAGTATTGTAGTAAAATACCAATGTCAATCATTATTTTTTAAAGGGCATGTAAAGTTCAAACCGGACAAGTAAAAGTAAACAAAGGGAGTACAAGTACTATAGGGATGTAAAAATTTCACAGGATATTAAAAAAATATTTTTTCCCAAGAAAATATATTAAAAATATTTTGTTTCATTTACTTGTCCATTTTGACAAATCAAAAGATATTTATATCTTCATCTTTTTTTTGAAAAAAAAAGGTCTCATTTTCAAATTCTAGAAAATTCCAAAATAAAAAGTTCTTAGTGAAGACGAAATAAGATTTCAGTGATTCTGTTTCTTTAATTCTTTGTTCAAATTCAAATTCAATTACAAACAAAATAGAAAATTGAGGAAATTCACTAATTACCTATTTGCTCTTCTACTCAAATTAAGAGAAATCCATAATAGTATGAGTGAAGAAATACCAAAATTGTTTCTTGAGTCAAAGGGAATAATTCTCTTCACTCAAGAGTCTAGCGGAAACAATATTTCTACCTTCACAAGATAGGAGTAAGGTCGCATACATAACACCCTTCTTGCACAGCCAAAATTACTTTTTTATGTATATATATTAGATATTAAACCTTCTTGACTTCTTTGTATATTTACTTCTTTATATTTTGAATTTCTTCACTGAAAATCCTGATTTCGCTATTGGTTACACCGGGTATGTTGTTGTTGTTGTTAAAAGGGAATACTTCTTAATGACTCCAATATAGAATTCAACACTCACAAATTACTAATCCAATTGATACTGCCAACTTATTCTATGTAACTCAGATAATAGTTTGAAAATGGATATGGATCCATTACTTTGTCTTTTTCTGCAAAATTTAGATAAATTTAAGGTCAAACAAAATAAAGGTGAACTTCAAATTTCAAGTCAAAATTCCTTCAATTGTACATTCAAATATTCAATTTTTAGTACTCTTACATGATTCTTAACAATGGATACTAGTTCAAAAATCCATAACGATGTTCACAAGGACACATAAAACAATGTTGTTTTCTACAAATAAATAAATAAATAGATCAAGAAACATACAAGATTGCTGCAATATTCTCACACAAATACCTTTTGCTGTTCTTTAGTACCAATTCTTCAAACAGTATATGACTGCTAAGAATATATTTGATATGATTGAAGCAGTACACAAGTAATATCAAGGTACTCTTTAATTTGTACATTTCTTTTTCTTCCTTCCCATCCTTTGTTGGCATTCTTAACTCTGTTTGGATTGTTTTTTACCATCGTTTCATGATGTATCATTTTGTATTGTATTATGTCTTACCTTATTGTTGTATGAATATAGTGTTTGGATAGACTGGATTGTTTGTTTTAGTTTAATAACATCTTTCCTATTTGGTCTAACTGTATCGTATTGTACAATGACACTCATTTCAACGACTTTGGCACTAGACGTTCCCAAAATGAGAACATTTAGGAAAATTCCATATAGTAGACGCCCGTTAGCATTCCATCCTTCCTTATCCGTTCAGGGCCTATCTGAAGGAGAAATCCAGTACTTCTTGGTCGTGAATATCTGAACTGATTGTTTGTTGTTCAAGAATTCTTGTTTAGACAGTTCATACTGTCCATACATGATGTTTTGATCTAAGATTTCAATTATTCCGTGTTTCAACAGTAACAACTTTAAGGTCAGAAAAAAAGTTTAGCCAGAGCACCATGTCTTCTACTAAGCAAAAATCTGTCAGGTATATCTAAGAATCCTTGAATTTATGGATAAAGTACTTATATCTTATGGTATTTTATCAAGTTAGTAAATTCAAAATGCAGCACATTTTTGTATTTCTATGTTGCTCGAGCTCTTCAAAAATATTGTCGCGTGTGTGTCAGATCCTCCTAAAATGCATACAGATGTGACAACATTTTTGAAGGGTCCGAGCCTGTATTTTATCACTAGACTCTTAAGTTATGCTCATTTCTGTTCAATCAGATTTCCAAATGACTTTGACATTGCAAAATCTGGATCATACAACGCGTCAAATATCCTCAAAACTATCTCCATCAAGAATCACGAACAAACGTCTAATTCAAAGCTCGAGAAGGTAGAAATAGAGCCAAAAATGAAGGTGTTCCGAAAGAAAAAGCTTTCAAGAGTATTTTCGGAGGACTACGAGGGGTTGCAAAGGAAGATATTAGATCCACGAGGACGTCCTATAAACATATGGAACAAATGTTTCCTAATTGCTTCTCTTACTTCTCTATTTGTTGATCCATTGTTCTTCTATTTACCAAGTGTTAACGACGAAATCTGCATGGATGCAAGTTATCCTATGGAGATAGTCCTTACAGTTGTTCGATCAGTGATAGATGCATTTTATCTGGTTCAGATTTTAGTTCAGTTTCGAACAGCTTACGTTGCACCTTCCTCTCGTGTTTTTGGAAGAGGAGAACTAGTCATTGATTCTTCAAAGATTGCTTCAAGGTATCTTCGGAAGGATTTTTTGCTCGATGTTTTGGCTACTCTTCCGCTTCCTCAGGTATAAATTAGCCCTGTAAGTCTGTAGTAGTCTCTTCGCGATTTAACAAATTCATTTATATTTCGAATCTTTTGGTTGTTACAATGCCTATAATGCAAAAATTCTAGCAGGAAAACGTATAATCTGCTGTTTATTTCCTCTGTTCTGTTTTACATACCAAGAATGTAGAACTGTCTTTTAGGCTTACAAGTTGCATCAAATGCTGCTTTGTGTAGCTACATCGACTGTAGGGTGGTCAGTTGAACATTCCTCGTCAGAAAATCTTACTGTGTATATAGAAAGTAATACCGTGTATGTAGGTCAAAGTTGTACGTTATATAGACATATATTAAATCTTGAACACTCTTAAATTTGTATCAGGTGTTGATTTGGGCTGCAATACCGTCTTTGAGAGGTTCGAATAGGATTGGTGCAAAACACGCCTTGCGTCTAACGATCATTTCTCAGTTCCTCTTGAGGCTATGTCTGATTTTTCCACTTTCATCTCACATTATCAAGACCACCGGTGTAATGGTGGAAGCTGCTTGGGCTGGCGCAGTTTATAACCTCGTGCTCTTCATGCTGGCTAGTCATGTAAGTTTCTATGCAGTGATGAGAAGAACGTCGAATTAATATTTGCAAGAATACCATAATCTGTCAAATGATTTAAGGGTGAACTAAATTCACTGTTCCAATATACTAACTACAGTCAAACCTCTCTATAACGACCTTGTTTGTCTGGATATTTTTTGCTGCTATATCGCAATGTTGTTATAGAGAACATATATTATAACATAACATGAAAAATCGGTTTAAAAAGAAAACTTGATTGTTATAGAGGATGAATGTTATAGCGAGGTCTGACTGTACTAAGTTCCATCAGTTTTCATTAGCGTAAGTTGTTGACTTGGCGATCATTTTGATTACGATTTTTGTTAAGGTCATGGGATCTTGCTGGTACCTTTTAGCTGTGGAGAGGCAAGAACAGTGTTGGAAGAAGATTTGTGATCAACAACAACCGCATTGCCAGTATTGGTATTTCGACTGCCAGAGGAAGAACGATACTAGTAGAATCGCGTGGTATCAAAGGAGCAATATATCTACATTATGTGGTCCTAGCAGCAACTTCTTCCAATTTGGAATCTTTAACGATGCACTGACTTTTCGTGTTACACAGTCGTCTTTCTTGAACAAGTACACGTATTGTTTCTGGTGGGGCTTGAGGAACCTAAGGTAACAAAATGCAGCTAAAAATCTGTTAGTTTTTCTTTGATTAAATGTTTTAACTTTCAGTGATCTAACTTTTGCAGCTCTATTGGGCAGAATCTCTTGACTACTACTGACATTAATGAAATCAATTTCGCGGTTGTTCTTGCAATTCTTGGATTATTGCTTTTCGCGTTACTTATTGGTAATATGCAGGTAAGTCATTGGATGATAACGGGACATAGTTTTCGATCTCAGCCAAATTTGCACTGAAAATGTTTCATTGTTTTTGGCCTTGATTTTCAATGCTAGACTTTCCTTCAATCTACTACTATGAGACTTGAAGAATGGAGGATTAGGAGGACCGATACAGAAGAATGGATGCATCATCGCCAACTCCCTCACGATCTAAAGGAGAGGGTGCGGAAATATGATCTGTATAGGTGGGTAACAACGAGAGGTGTTGATGAAGACGCCATTATTAGAAGCCTTCCCGTGGACCTCAGAAGGGACATCAAGCGTCATCTTTGTCTTGATCTAGTTCGTCGAGTGAGTATCATATAAAACTATTATTGGATGTTGCATCTGTTACTGCTACAATTTAGTTATACGAGGAATCTAACATTTGATTTACTAGAATATTCAGCTCTTAGTTGTAGTAAGAGTCAAGGACGAGTCTACTGATTTTCAACCTTGCTTGCCCTGCAGGTTCCTCTGTTTGATCAAATGGATGAGTGTATCTTGGATGCAATATGTGAAAGGTTGAAACCTCTTTTATACACCGCGGGAACTTGCCTTGTTCGCGAAGCTGATCCTGTGAACGAAATGCACTTTATTATAAGAGGCCATTTAGATTCCTACACTACTGATGGAGGGAGAGCAGGGTTCTTCAACTCGTGTCAGCTCGGTCCGTGTGATTTCTGTGGTGAAGAATTACTAACATGGGCACTAGACCCTCGTCCGAGCATCATCCTCCCATCCTCTACACGTACAGTGACCGTGCTCACTGAAGTTGAAGCGTTTGCATTGGCTGCAGAGGACGTTTCATTCGTGGCATCACAGTTCCGTAAGCTGCACAGCAAGCAGTTAAGGCACACGTTCAGGTTTTACTCGAACCAATGGAGGACTTGGGCCGCGTGTTTTATACAAGCAGCATGGTTTCGGTACAAGAGAAGGAAAGAGGCTGCTGCGCTTAACAAAGCGAAGCAGAGTCCCCTGGCTGCTCCTGCGCCTGAACTACTACGCGATGAAAGGAGAAGCGTGTCGTTGAGCCAAAAGGCTTCAGACTTTGCTGTGTATGCTGCAGCATTGGCAGCAAGCAATAGAAAGGGTGGAAGCATGAGGGGAGAACTAGAAATCATTAGTTCATTGCAAAAGCCTGTGGAGCCTGATTTTTCGGTTGAGGATAGATAGAACGGAAATGTTGGAGCCAGGATTTTTAGTTTATGGGTTCTGAACGGACTATTTATACATATTGAATGAAATTTTTAATACAAGTGCAAGATTTGACCTAAAGCTACTGAGTTCCACCAAATAGATTGTGAATACAAGATACACGATTGTTGTATCATAAATGTTACGTACTAATTTTCCTTTAGATTGCAATGTAAGTCGAAAAGATCTATCTAGCATATAAGTTGTTGGTACCCTTGTTTTGGAGCTACAAATTGTAAACGTGGTCAGTTGAACACTTTTTATCTAAAAATTATACCGTTTATATAGGTCAAATATAACTTTGTATGTATACATATTAAATCTTGAGACCTTATGTCCGAATTTAGAGATCCCAAGGTCTGAATTTTAACTTTGCCTTTTCAAACTTCTGATTTTGTTGTATGAAGTTAAGCTTTGACAGAGTAAATATACATATAATATACATATACATGTGATAGTGTATATATTGTGTATAATTTGGTCATATTGGTAACTAAGTTGGCCGAACAGTATATATCCGTAACTTTTCCAAGATTTTATTTTTGACTTCTGGTGTCTGGGCCTTTGGGCTTTATATAATCAACTGGAGCTGGATTGGTATATAGAAAGGTGGAACTCAATAATCTTGTCTGAATAACCATAATGTGGCCTAGTTCATGTTGAATAAAGATATTTGGGCTTATTATATGTACTCTTTAATTTAGAGGAACTAAGAATGAAATCCATATATTAGGGCTTGGCTAACTTAATTTGAGAATGAGAAAGATAAAAACTTGAAGTTACATATGTAGCCATGGATTCACCTACTGAGGACACGATCGTAGATAGAAAGATATGAAGGTCGAGGACTAGGTGTTACAAATCAAATGAAAGAGCCCAACCCAAAAGACTAGGCTAATAGGTGGGAGAACCCATTTAGCTTATATGCCCGTTGGTCACGGCTGGCACCCCTTTTTGGGTCCAGGCCACCACTCCTGGCGCACAGGCCACCACTCCGAGTTCTCGTTGGTCATCGCTGGGCCCAGTTGGTCACGGCTGGCACCCCTCTTGGGTCCAGGCCACCACTCCCGGCGCCCAGGTCACCACTCCGAGTCGTGGTCCCCACTCTCAACGAGAGCACCAATGTTACAAACCAAATGGAAGAGTCCAACCCAGAAGACTAGTCTAATAGGTGGGAGAACCCATTTAGCTTATATGCCTATTGGCATTTCTCTTCTTTTTTTTCCGATGAGGGACAATTGGTTCACAACACTAGGGTAGAAGGAAAGGTAGCCGAGTATTGTCGTATTTGTATGTGGGAGAAGCAGGGGTTGGTCTCCACTTCTTATCTTAATTCTCTGTAGTTAGTAATATTAGTTAGTATTCACGTAGCATTTTTTTTTTCATTACTACTACTACCTGTTATTTTATTTGCTTTGTCTTGTTATTTTGTCACAAGTAGAATCTGGAGAGGATATACAGTGGGTACGCATACTTTATCCTTATCTTGTGCAGGAGAGAGGTTATTTTCGATAGATTCTCGGTTTAGAAAAAGCATAAACACAACAATTATGGAAACTACTATATCTAATTTGTTATAAAAAAAACTATCTATTATTTTAAGTCAACTTAATATGATAGTGTACAAAATCTATTACACTGTGCTTGCACACTTAATTAACATGTTGAGTACCAATTGAGAAGTCGGTTAAGCTTCTAATTAATAAGTTGACTATTTAATTAATTAATCGGGAGAGTTGATTAGAAATTAAAGGAATCATTAAGATTCAATATTACCCCACCCCAAAGTGTAATTTGGAAGTAGGCAAATAGCTATTAGTGGAATTTGGCACCACCAAAGATGATGGTGAAGTGATACGTAGTTTTTCACTTTTAATCAGAGATCTCGAATTTAAGTTCTCATTATAAAGTCGTGTTTGATAAGGAGCGTTTTACCTTTCAAAATGGAACTTGAAAGTAGGCAAATGGCTATTAGTGCAATTTGGCACCACCAAAAATTACAATGCAGTGGTAAGTATTTTTTCATTTTTAATCAGAGGTTTTGAATTCGAGTCCTCGCTATGAAGTCGTGTTCGGTAGGGAGTGTTTACCTTTCAAAGTGAAACTTTTTGACGCGTATTTAAATTAGTCGAGCTTCAGAACGAGTACGGAACACCGAATGGAAAACCTATAAAAAAGTGGAATTTGGTAGTTAATACCGTTAGGATGTCAAATAAAGTTCTTAATGCCTTATTCCATCCGAAATAAAGTCTACCAAAAGCACATTCACTTATTTGTCTTTATCAATATCAAATTATTCTCATTCTCATTAATTACTTTGTTAATATCATTGCTATTTCTATAATCCTATAATTATGGATATAAATTACAGAAAAATTGTTTATCATCATCATCATTATCCATAATTTTTGTTGGTATTTCTGTTATGAATGTAAGTTTTATATATTATCGGTGTAAAATTAAATATTTACCCAATTAGATTATTTTATTAAGTAATTCTAGATAACTTTATTTAATAATTAACATTGATTTGTAACCTAAAAATAAGCTCGCAGATTATCTTAATACTATCATATTTTACTAAAAAAATATTTCTTTAGAGGTAACAACAATAACAATATATCAAGTAAAATCTCACAAGTGGATCTGGAGAAGGTAGAGTACTGTACGTAGACCTCACCATTACCTCGTGGAGGTAGAGAGGCCATTTTCGAAAGACCCTCAGTTCAAGTGCAGCAAATCCAAGTATAAATTAAAGTAGAAGAAAACAGCAGAGAAAATGCACCAACTAACAAGGAAAGCAATGGAAAACTTACAAGAAAGGAACAAAAATATCAAAATAGTGTGATAATCGAAATATAATAAACAACAGATGATGATATATAAATGTCATAAAAAGCAAGAACTACAATAATACGACTAGTATAATGACAAACACCAACAATCCTAAAGGCCTAAACCCTCGAAAAGTAAGACAACATTCCGTTACTAATTTTAGAGGTAAACTTTTTAAAATATTGGATTTAAAAATTTTAAAATAAGAAAGGATTCCATGAAAAAACAATGAAAACCATGCATGTTTTTTGGTCTAAAATGGCGGCCATTTGTGCATGCCTCTGAAAGCTATTTATCAAGAAACATGAAAACCAATAAGTTGCTTCCTTTAGTTTACTTTTTTCTTTTTAAAATTGAAATAAGTAGAGTTCTTTACATTTCCTTTATTAAATAATTAGGTAAATTTCACAAATGATGATTAAACTATAAAAAGTATTTGATCATTGGAGAAAAAAATATTACACTTTTAATGACGAATCAAGATCAATTAGAACAGAAATAAAGCATTGGTCTCCTCTTTTTTTTCAAAAGTCATATAAATTTATTTTATCTCATAACGACTTAAAATATAACCTGAATGCACTGACATTTTTTTTTGTCAATTTAAATTGTCACATTGGCACGTATAATTATAAAGATTGTTGATTCACTACGCCTATTTATCTAATTCAATCACTCAAAAATGTTCACTTGGCTGCCTTTTGACTTATATTTTCCAAAATAATTTCAACTAATAAAATGGCATATCAATTTTCTTTTAATATCTTGACAAGGTTTTTGATGAATGGAATATTCTACATCATCAGCGAATGAATAAAATATTGGGCTTCTTATGACGCTCGGACAATCATTCTTCTTTTGAGTTACTTTTTAGGGTGTGAAGTAAGTCAAAAATCTAATTTAACATGATATCAGAGTTAAGCCTAATGTGGGCTCCCTAAAAACTGGATAATTGCGGGGGTGGAAATACCCTCGATCCATGATGTGCACTTACCGAACCGAACAATGGAGGTTTCTTATAAGGCTTGGACAATCCTCCTCCATTTGAGCTAGTTTTTAAGGTGTGAGTTAAGCCCAAAACCTAATTTCACACTTTCTTATATTTCTTTTTTATTATACCAAATAAGTCAAAAGAAAAACCAGTCAGAAAATAGTCAAAGCTTAACCACCGAAAGGGTTCTCTCTTTGTCATTGGAACTCATTTCATACATTCTTTTATTTTTTGTTCTTATTCTACATTTCCAAATAATAATAATAAATACATAAGTAAAAGAATATACTAACATTTAAAAGAAAAAGAAGAAGAAGAAGAAAATGCAAATTAAACTAAAGTTGGTCAGACTAAATAAAGGGGTCCATAATTGTTTGCAAATTCACTAATGTTGTTCCCCTTTTATGTCTCAAACCTCATGAGCTTGTCCACTTAATTTTCATCATCTTTTCTCTTCTCTCTTTTTTTTGGGAATTTTTATATGAAAAATTTACCCTTTCTTTCATGGGATTTTGTGCCATAGTAGTACTTAATAAATAATACTTACTTTGTTTTATTTTAAAAAAAGATTTCAATTTTAAATTGTTGTTTTGATCAATCAAAGGCATGCATAAAGTTTTTAAAGCAAGGTGCTTATTATGATCTCTTTTGCATGGCTGACCAACATCTCATTTTTTTCAAAAGTAAAGTGTCTTTTTAACTAACTAATATGCCGCCTTGAGATACTTGAAGGATTAACTAAGTGATTTTTAGGTATACTACGTAAACATGTCTTTTAATCTGATCTCAGTTGATATTTATGTTCTTCAATTTTGGATGTATACAAGTAGGCATTTAAATTATCATAAAGTTAAACAAGTAGACACACGTATCCTACATGACAAATCTCACGCGATTTGACATGTAGGGTGCGTGCATCTCACGCGGCAAATTTTCCCCCTTAAATCTTTAGAAGAACATTGCTTACTCCTCAATAGCTCATATGAATCTGATGACCATTGATATGTAACCCCAATACATCTCGTATGCATATAGTCTCATAAAATGAAAATCTATATGTCCAATTTGAACCGATCTCAATGAATCCGTTGTTATTGTCCAGCTGAGAAGAATAGTTCTCGAGAATTTAGTAGCTTTTGGTTATACTTTGTATATATATTAAAATTTTCATTAAAATTTTACAAAATATTTGATTGTGAACCAATTATCATTATAAGTTAATCTAGATTACGGTAAAAACCCATAAACTTCAAATTCTGAATCCGCATATGATTCTAGAGATTATTTAGAAGAAATTAAAAAGAGGTCTTTCATCATACACATCATGTTATATCAGTTAAGCTTTAATTTCACTAAACAATTTAATCCGTGATTATTACAAGAAAAAAGCCTATAAACATGTAACAAAAATTATTAAACTAACATTCAAATCAATCTATGGATGTTTAATAATTTGTGGGTGACAGAATATTCAACAACCCATAATTTATTGATCACAAATATAGTAATATTATTTAGTAATCGTGTACTCTCTTATTTTGCAATATGTGTTATATATTTGCTTCATTTATTTTGTATATCTTGTTATTTTGCTGTCATAATTTTTTTTGCAATATTAGTTCGAAAACTTTTTTTTTGAGCCAACGATCTATTAAAAATAACCTCTATTACTCCATAAAAGTAAAAGTAAAATCTACGTATATTCTATCATTCTCAAACTTAGTGACTTATCGGATTACATTGAATTTGTTGTTTACTACTAGAAAATATGAAATTAGCTACGGAATTTATCAGTGATCCTCAACTAATCTGTTGCTAAATAGATCTTAACTAATTGGATTTTCTTATAATTTATTGCTAAATAGATCTTAGCTAATTAAATTTTTCTATAATTCATCGCTAATTCATAGCTAAATAAAATTATCATGAGATTTTTGTTATTCTTCTACGAAATTTATGCATCGATAATTTCTTATTTTCTAGCAACGGTTATTGTATTTCTTGACCAAACAATTGCATGCACTAGTACTAACCTTCTTATAGGTTTAATAATAAATATACCTTTCACTGTTAATACGAGTAAGACAACACTCTTTTCCCCCTAATTTTGAATAAATAAATTCAGTCAAAACAAGAAAAGTAACTTTAATTCCCAATAAACTAATATTTAAAAAAACAGGAATTATTATGAAACATGATCATGATTGGTTATCTACTACCTTAAGTCATTACATCTTGCTTAAAATTTACCATTTGCCCCCTCTTTTTCTCTCTTTAAGTCAAAGATAATCAAGGTTAAAAAGTTGTAAAAGAAATCATTATAGTCACAACTTAGACTTCTTTAACATGATTCAAACACTACTAGCTATTTCAAGCCAAGGCCTAGTAACAATAAAATAAAAAAATATACTTCCTCCGTCCATCTTTATTTGTCTATTATTGATCACTTGACATACACCTTAAAAAATAACAAATAATGAGGAATATATATATAATTTTACTATATCATCCTTTGAATGGGTCTCTTGATATCAGACCTCGGCATGGTCGGGCATAGGGCCACGGACATAAGTCGCGCCCCCGCCGTCTATCTTTGATTGTCTTGGTCGATATAATAAATTTAATATTTTGAGAAATGTATTGGGTAATTAATAGTATTTAATAGTAAGGGTAAAATGGACACAAAATGGTAAATTATCTATTATTTTTCAAACTGGACAAGTATTATTGGACATCTATTTAATTATACTGAACAAGTAAAGATGGACGGAGGGAGTAAGCTATATACATTGTCATGAATTTTTTTACATTAGCAGATCATCTTTATCTGTTATAGAAGATAACTTATCTTACGTTTTAGATTACAAATCTTATATTTAAAAGAAGTTTACCTGTAAATATCTTTTCAATGACCTAATAGTGTAAAAGATATGTAGACTGATGATGTATATAATTTAAACTAATGATAAAATTTTAAAAAAATATGAACGTTAACCTATTTTGAAAGCAAACATGCTAACCATGCACTCATACAAGTCTTACTGGATAATCATTACCCAATGAAAGCACTCTAAATTTTAGGCTTTTAAATTTTTCCAAAGTTGAAACTTCTAAGGTCAAAAAAAGTTATTGTCTCACTTTAATTTGCACTTTATTATGGTTTACATCACATGTTAAGGAAAATGTTCTTTCCACAATTTTTGGATAATTTGTACTCCAATCCAATCCCCTTTAAGCAAGTTGTTCCAAAACTTCATCAATGGGTTCATGGCTTCTATTTCCAAGAAAAAGAGAGATTAATTGAGAATTTGAAGTTTATGGGTTATTAGTCCTACGACAATTTCAAGTTAATATAAAATAATAACTCGATTTATAAATAAATATTACAGATATTTAATAAATTCTCTTAATATATAAAAAGAATATGAGCAAAAATTATTGAGTTGTACGTGAACCCTAACTTATAAACTAGCTTCTGCCCCTTGGTAGGGGCAGATCTAGATGGTCGGTTATGAGGTAGGTGAATCATAAGCTTTTATTCAAATCCAAGGTAATGAAAACTTCAAATTTTAAATTTGAATCTTATATTGTAAAGTGATTTAATAATCTGTAAATATCATTTGAATAATGACCTGATAATATAAAAAAAATTCTAAATTATAAGTATTTACTATATTTCTTTCTTGTCTTCTATACTATTGCTTTGAGACAAAGGAAAACAAAAAGAGGAAAGGTTAAAGTGCTTAAACCCAATGTAGGAAACAACTTAACATTTTTTGGCTTCTTCTTTGACCATATTCAAATATGAAAAATATATATAATTTTGACCTTCTACCCCTCTTTCTTGAAAAGCATGCTGTAAGCTTGTCATATTTCCATGCATGTCATGCTGTACATTGTTCTGTTGCATATTAACAAAAGTCTCGGATTCGAGCTCTGAATATAGAGACGCCTTTGTTAAAAAGTATTTTACCCTTAATATGAGGACTTTTCGTCGCGCATTCATTCATAGTTAGTAGGATGTACCTCAATATCAATATTGAATACCAAATGAGAAAAAATGAATAATTTTAAGATACATATATTTAATACTTTCTGACGAAGAATCCAATCTAATGTTGAGTTGTCTACGTATTATGTTAAGAAAAGATCCGACTCACACGTAGTTACTGGCAAAAGTGAGACGTGCACATAAACAAATAACACGACAGATAATATGAGACGGAAGTAGTAAATTAGAGATGACTTTTGATGAAAAAATGTGTGTCTCATCATGTTAATTAATTTGTGATCCAAAAATTATGCAGGCAATCGTGTCAACGTGGAATATTCCAAAAGAGTACTCATAAATGTTGTTTTACTAACCTAACAACTATAGTAGGGTCAATAAAGCATTAGCATGTTCTTCCCCAACAAATAGGCTCAATTCCTTCAAGTTAGGCTTTTACAATTTTGTTTTTCTTTTACAATCTCTTCTTTTTTTTTCTTTTACAATCATTAAACAAAAAAAAGTTGAATATCATATTATCTTTTCTTTTTGTTCCCCGTCCGTGATCGCTACCTGCTTTGGGCTTGACTAATTTAAATTTATATCGTGTAAGGTTTCACTAGAGAAGGAAGTACTCTTTATAAGGAATTTTTTCGTTCCAAAGGTTCAATCGACCTTTGTTTGAAGATAAAGAATCCTATCTATCTCATCATTATCCTTAGTAAGTCGAATTATCTTTTCGGTTTACTTTAGGCAACTTTCACGGTAATCCATTCAAAATTATTTGAAATTTATTTTGGGTGAGAATGGATTCATGAACAGTAGGAGAGGATATATACAAGAGCCTTTGGTGTGATTGAACCCTACACCTAAATGAAGTAGGTGTTTTTAGTATAGCGTATTTAGAATTATTCGAGTTTTGAGAATGAAAAAAAAATTGATAGGAGAGAGTTTTCTCCTTTAATTTTGGCTTTATATCACTTGAATTTGAATTAGTCGAATTCTCAAAGCGAATATCAAACACCGAAGGAGAAATCAAAAAATAACTATTAGTTGCATCTTTGGATCCATCATTTTCAAAAAAACTAAAGCTATTCATAGATTTTATATAGTAGCAATCTTTAAACAACATCAACAAAAATAAAAAGAATTAGCTTACTTCCTCCGTCCATCTTTATTTGTCAACTATTGACTTGACACATCTTGAGAAATAATAAATAATGGGGTAATTTTTACAATATCATCCTTTGAATATAATAAATTTAGTGCTTTGAAAAATGCATGGGGTAATGAATAGTATTTAATAACAAAGGTAAAATTGACACAAAATGGCAAATTATCCATTGGTTTTCCAAACTGAACGAATATTATTGGACATCTATTTTTAGTATACTGGACACATAAAGATGAAGGGGGAGTATAATTTCTTGCTAAAAGTATATAGATTTATGAGGAGGATGTGAAAGTGAATTAAGAATATTTAGGCTAAAGTTGAAAAATAAAATAACCTAAGATGAACCTACGAATAGGCCGGGGGAGACAAAACGTGACCTTTTTATACTAAAAATTCTTTCATTAAATGCTTAAAATATTAGCTACAAGAATGTTTACTCTTTTTTTGGTCACCAAAAGTACCATTTGACTAAAATAAATACGACTAATTTGATTTTCTTTGGGAATCACTTGAACCAATTTTTTTTGTAGTGTGATTAGACCGTGACGGATAATTGTTGTCACTAAATAACAAAAAAAATTGTTGCTAATTCTAGTTAACGATGGATTAGTCATGAATTATTCGAAAATTGTATTAATTATGGGCTATTAATAGACAGAATCTCGACAAATTTCATAGCTAGTTTCTATATTTTTAAGTGCATTAATGTGCAATTTCTAAAAGTCAAATTAAGGGAGCAGCTCGATGTACTAAGCTCCTATTATGCAAGGGGCAGGAAAAGGACCGGACTACAAGGATCTATTGTACGCAGTTTTATTCTATATTTCTGCAAGAAACTGTTTTCACAGCTCGAATATGTGACCTTCTGATCACATGAGAGCAAGCTGAAATAGTTTGTTGATAATAATATTCGGTGTGAAGTTTAATTTGAACTAAAGTTTATTTGAAAGGTGATAAGCAATTCTTTTTTGCTAATATGCAATAAACAATTATTATTATTATTATTATTATTATTATTATTATTATTATGGATTAGGAGTAATTAAAGGATAGAGAGAACATTAAAAAGGCAGAAAAAGAGTCCAAATTAAAGATTAAAAATGATAAAATTGGTTTGAAAAATAAGCAAAATAAATCACGGGAATTTTGTTTGGTTACTTATCATGAATAGTTGATAATTTGGAACTTGCCTAAAAGTGCCATGCATTTTGGTCAAGGAAAATTTGAGTGCCATTATCAAGTATTTATAGAAAGTGGATAAATATCCGATAATTAATATGATAAAAAAATAAATCTTAAAATATTGATTGAAATCTATATAATTTGATTCTAAAAAAGTATAATGTGACAAGTAAAAGTAAACGGAACGAGTGTGATGTAAACGAATTTTTAGTTTTTACATTATTAGATTACTTATAAGAACTTGTTAATAAGAAAATAAGGCAGATTACCTATTGTAGTATAATTTTCTTTTTACACCATCACTATACATAAATTAAATCCTAAAAGAATTAATTTAATTAACATTTTGTGAAACATGTAAAAATTGTGGTGAGATAATAACTACATTTTATCCTTAACTAAAAAGCAATCTCCGAATTAAATTTTGGGAAAGAAATCGCATTGAAAGAGAAGCATTTTACCATGAAAGTGATTTTTTAGCGCGACTCTGAATTAATCGAATTCCAAAGGAGTACTAACACCAAATTGGAAGCAAAAATTTACGCTAGTAATATAATTCAAATTTATCATAGTTAGCTTTTGGCTTTATTTTTTAAGTAATTAAATATAATTATTATATACAATTATCTATATATATTGTTTAGTAATATGAGAGTGTAATTTTTTTAATATTTATATAGAGTATATATATCTAGAAATTAAATTACATTAAAAAAGGAAATTGGAAAATAAATGGAGACACCAAGTCAAATCATGTTGGGGGGCAAGATTGCATGCAAGTAAGATTGGATTGATACAAGAAATGATGAGTGGGTTCAAGTGTTTGAAGAGAGCGTCTTCTATTTTTTTTATTTTTTTTAATTCGATTTTCGATATTTATTTTAAGTTTGATTAATTCAGATTTATATTAAAAAGTTCCACTATAAAAATAGAACACTCTTTATTAAAAAGAATTCAATTTTCAGAACTCGAATCTAGAATCTCTGACTAAGGATTGAAATTTTTTTTTCATTCGACATGATCAAAAGCGGATTCAGAATATCGGGTGGAGATTCTCGAGAATTCAATAACTTTTGCCAAATCCTACATTTATATTGAGAATTAGTTAATTATAGAAATTAATAGTTGGAAACTCATTACTAAAAGAAGTTGTTGGTTCAGTGATAAAGAAAGAACCTTGTTGCGGCCCTCTTGTGCTTGATGCGGGGTAACCAATAGTTTTTTGTTTAATTATTATTATATATTAATTTATTTTACTGAAAATTTATTAACTTAAAATTTTGAATTCGTCTCTTAACACGACTTAGGTGATCGGTTTATATAACCAATGGCAACTCGACAAATAAAGACCACAACTCAAATATGTTTGGAATAACTTTTTGGAGATTATTAGGGATAAGATGAATACATCTAGAGTGATGTGATGCGTTGTGTTCTCAAACGTTCATAAAATAAATAATTTAATCACTTAAAATATATTATTATTTTTTAATTATATACATTATCTATCTTTAATAAGTTGCAATACCTCATGCATGTTCAAATTAAGTTATAATTAAACATCATGCGGGTTTTAATTGATGATGTTGATTTGTATAATTAAAGGAGGATGAAATTTTTTTGTGATTAACTTATTTACATAGCATGTGCTTATGAAGAGAAAATCGATTAATCAAAAATCAAATCATTAAAACCACTAATTAATTAATTGATGATGAGTATCTTATTGATTTAGTTATTTATTTAAAATATTGTCTACAGACTAATAACAAATAAATGAAATTACTCCCGCTGTTCCATATTAACTGAATTGTTAAGGCTTTTTTCATTGTTAAAAATAAGTGAATTGTTCAAATATCAAGATAATTATTGATTTTTTCCCATTTTTGTCCTTCCTTTAAAAAAAGAGTACTTTACATTTTCTAGGTACTTATAGTCTTTACAAAGTCATAATTATGATTTTACATTGAGATTTCACATTTCCATACAAGTGAAATTTCCAAGAGACACTATTTTACAAATTGTTTTATTAAGTGTAATTATTATAATCAAATTTCAAGCAATGTTGAGTAATGACTAACTCTACTTTTGCGAATAGTGTGAGAATAATAAAAAGGGTAGTAATGGAAAGTAATATTCAAAATATGTCCTAGAAGAGTCTTTTTAAGAGACATATATTATCTCAATAATTCAGTTAATATGGGACAAAGAGAGTAGTAATAATGTAATACACAAAATCGAACCAAACCGATATAAGCACACTAGCATGTAGGAATTGAATTTACTTATGAAAAACAAGACATTTGCATTGGAAATAACGGTAATAAATGAATAGGTCATGGGTTGGTCGGAGAAAAAGGGTGATAATAATTAATATATTTAGATCCACACTCATAATTAAATTAAATTAATTAATATATTTTCAACTCATGAATAAATTATTATTATTTTCAATTCAGAGACAGCAGTCTGAAGAATAATTTTATCTATATGACATGATAATCTTTTCAGGCCATCGACAATGGTTGTGCTAGAGTAGTAAGTATTCTTTCATCTTTAATCAGAAATTTTGGGTTTTAGTCTGTCTGAGTACGGAGTCCTTTTTGTTAGGACACGCTTTACCCTCTAACATAGGAAGTTCTGGCACGAATTCAGATTTAGTCAAACTCCAATACGAGGTAGCAAACACCGAATAAAAAATAACACAAAAAAAATAATATTTTAAGGCCTGTGGTTCATTTAACTTTGCACCAAAATGGCCTCTATCACACATTTATTCCAATTCTCCCAAGATTTACTTTTTTTTTCTTTCTTACTTCCACCTACCTCTTTTAGATGGATTTTAATTCCTTTCAATTTCCTTTTTTGGTTAGAAATAGGACATTTGAAAATCTAGAAATTTAAGAAAAAGAGAGAGAGAAAAAAAAAGAATATTGTACATAATCTTATGTACTCATGTTTTTTCCATTAATATCGATGGTTATAGTAAAATGAATTTAATTCTTTCATTATTAAATACAGATTTTGAGTTCGAATTATAAAATTGAATTTCTTTTTCATAGGGAGCTAGATATGGCAAGAGCGAATGAGTTCCTAATATAATTCGAATGGAGGTTGATCGGTCGAGTCCACTCTGACCTCTCAAAGCACACTAGCTAAAGACTTTTCGACTATTTAACAATGAAAGTTTGACTTTTGATCTGGAAAAAATCAGGCATAGTAAAAAGACACAGTACTAGACCATAACACGTGGTTAAATCGAGATTGAAGAGATTTTTATTGCAGCTCGGGAAGACATGGAAGGATTAGGATCATTTCCGATGAGACCTAAAGTGATTTAGGTCCGGCCTAAGTAAATTCGCCTCGAGATCGGGCATCCTTCAAGACCTTTCCCCAGAAAAGGCCACCTTATAGCTGGACATACTCATAATGGCACTCGAGAAAACCAATAATCAATCTCGACCCTTGCATCAACCTGCGGGCGCTGCTCTCAGCAATCAGTTTCAGGCGAAGCGTCAGAATATAGACACGTACTACTAAATAGTCTTTTCAGTTTTAAGCGTAGAGTCATTTAACATTAAAGCGACGATTCAACTTTTATGACCTATTAAAGAATCTATTCAGACGAAAAGAAGGTTGACGTCCTCTCTCTACTTGTGTTTTTTTGGCTTCTTAGCTTTGGGCGATATTCATACTTGTAATTATGAATGAACTTGGTCATCTTAATTCACTTATTTTTATCTCCTTTTTATAAATTTTACTGGGACGATTTTTTCGATAAACAAACGAATTTTGTAATTAATTTCATTTTTGAGCTATCAAAATAATTGTCCAATCGTTAATAATGAAACCCTGCCTACTATTTCACTTTTCTTTTCTTTTTTAAACTTTTTGTTTTTTCTCTTTAATTTCCTTCTGACTTTTCAATGAGAGCTAATGATGTAAATATTTTAAAGGGAATATTTTTTAGTCTAAAAATTTGTACACCACAAAATTGCAAATTGTGACAGTGCCAATTTATTTATTTATATAAAAATTAAATTAAATTACCCCCATCAATTAAGAGTCATTTTCTACTCCACCAATTGACAGTTTGGTTTTATTACCATTTTTGTCTTCTTATTTATGTTGCCATCCTTTCCACTCCAAGAACCCCACCCCCCCTACTCACCTTTCAAGATATTTTTTCTCATTTAAAATGTTTTTTGCCTTTTTAATTTGAAATAATTTAAAAAAATAAAAAATAAGAAGGTTTAGTACTATTTTTTTAAAATTCATTTTTATCTAATATTTCTTTTATTCACTTTTACTTATGCACTTTAACAAATCAAGGGAGAATTAATAATATTTTATTAATTTTACCCTTATCATTAATTGTCATTTTAGAGTACTAATAATTAAATTTAGATATATTAGTATTAATAAGAGTAATTTAATAAAATATGTATTTAATTAGTGATTTCTTAGGAAAGTGCAAGTTGAGCAAATTCCTAAGTCATTCAATAGCAGTTCTTTACATTTTTCTTATGAGGAGATTAGCATAGTTTAATCTAATAACTCTCCAAATTAATATTTTAAAGTGGTTTTCTTATTATTAATTTATTAGTGTCTACACTTTATAAATCACTTATGTAAATTTGAGAAAAGTAGGTTGTAAATATTCGATTTTGCTAATTAGTGTTTACGCAGAGCAAATGAATATAACATACGTCTTGCATATATATATATATATATATATATAGATTCCTATCACTTAACTATAATTAAATGACATAATATATATTTTACCATCAAAAGTTATGATGAAGTGATATATATTTTTCCATCCTTAATCAAAAGTCTTAAGTTCGAACCTAAAAATAGAATCGCTTTTGGTAGAATATATTTTACCCCCAAAGTGAAATTCATGGTGCATATTCGAATTAGTCGATTCTTAAAGTGAGCTCGACCAACAAACAATAATAACAACATACCCAGTAAAATCTCACAAGTACGTAAGATCTGGGGAAGGTAGAGTGTACGCAGATTTTATCACTACCTCGTGGAGGTAGGAGGTTGTTTCTGAAAGACTCTCGGCTCAAGTGCAAAAAAATCAAGTATAAAGAAGAAGGGAACAGTGAATAAAACATAACAACTAGCAAGGAAAGCAGCCAAGCAGTGCAATGCCTACAAGAACAACAACAACAATAAAATAGTGTGATAATCGAAACACAATAAATAATGATAAACATAAAAAATAAGAGCTACAATAATACGTCTAGTACAACGACAAACACCAATCAACCTAAGCCCTTGAAAAATAAGATACCACTCCACTACCTACTAATCCTCTACCCTAATACGCATCCTTCACACCCTCTTATCTAAGGTCATGTCCTCAATAACCTGAAATTACGTCATATCCTGTCTAAGCTGGAACACTTCTTAATATATATGTAATGAATGAGAGTAAATAATTTCCAACTGTATCCTAATCCCTAACCCCCCCCCCCCCCACAATTGGCCAACGTATAGTGCACCAATTACAATACAGACCATAATACACACAATACTTGAGTGTAAAAAAAATTAAATATACACACAAAAACATGCTAATTATAATACCCCGCGTGCAAGCATGCACTCATTTTTTTTTATGTGTGTATATCCACAACCCCACTAAACATATAGTATAGCACTAATTATAATTTGATAATCTCTATACTTTTTTTTTAATTTTTTTTTTGCAGTTTCAAAAGAGTGGGCTGTAGGTAATCAGACACAAAACAGAGATGAAAAAAAATAAAATAAGACAGATAGGCCAACCTAGGGATTGAGGATTTTTTATTTTTATTTTTTGCAAAATTTAATTTAAATATATCATGAGTTGTATAGACAATAGCTAGTTTTAACAGGCATGGTCCAAGTTACTCCCTGTTACTCCCATCCTGGCACCAACAGAAATAACTAAAATTATAGGAGTAATATTGTTTTGATGCATAATCGTTTGATATTTGAAATTTATATGCTCGATTAATTAAGATTTGTATTGTGTATGACTCATAAAAAGAAAAGTATGACTTGCGAGGAGTCGTGCGGTGTAAGGCTGATAAAAAGAAAAGCATTTTCTATTAAGAATTAGAATCGAGTCATATAGGTCCATAAAAAGAGAAGTTTTTCCTACTAAAAATTAGATTTGTGTCGTCTAAGACTCATAAAGAGAAAAGTGCTGATAATTGGTTAGAATTTTAATATTGACATAGCTTAGAATTATTTGTATTACTAAAATTGGAATCGTAAGAGTTCAATCCCAATTTAAACAAAGAAGATATGACTATATAATAAAGTTATTTCCTCTCGTAAAGAAGCAAGAAGAGATAACATAGTTATATTTTTACAGTTAATATTATTTTATAATTATCTTTTTTCACGGTATCAAAGTTTTAGTTCTGTCTTAAGTTATTATGGATCCTGAAACTTGTTCCATGTTCTTCAATGTTCAGTTCATCTTCGTTTGCTCTCTCTTTCACCAGGATCTCTCCATCAATTCATATCTATATGTCCCATAAAAATTGAAATCCATATACTGATTTACTTTTTCTATTATTTCTTACTGCCATATCATTAATAGCGAGTTGATTACATCTACAATCAAAATGAAAACCGATCGTTTTCAAGTTCAAAAATATTCGTTTGAATTATAATTTGTCAGGACTTTTTGACGTAAGTTCTTTGACTTGAACAATTACCTACAAGCTAGTAAAGATGAAAATTTCAATTGAAGCAATAAAATTCAAAGTATTAAGATGGGACTAAAATTTGTGGATTAATACATAAAGGAATTCAAAGATATTTGTAATAATCTCACTGCTATACACAAATCGTTCGATGGAGATAGAACTGTTACTTTTTTATATATAGTAATTCATTTTAGTCAAAATTCTGACTCATCCGCTAACTTGATGAAATAATTTAGATGCACGTCAGTTAATTCGAACACCGTAATAATCACTGGAAAAAAGAGAGTAGGGAATGGAGTTTGGGACAATATGGTAAGCCAAGTTACATGGGATAAGGGTATAAGAATGGAAATGTTTCCTATGAATAGAGCAAGTGTGTCTGGTGAAATAGGGTGGATGGGGGTACAAGCCTGATACACCAATACCCACCTGTTTTAATCTGTTTATTCAATCATAATAAAGACTTTTTTCCGTCCGTCTTTATTTATCCATTATATTAAAAATAATTATTCAATTTTACTTGTCAATTTAGAAAATCAAGAGATAATTTACCAGTTCTGTCGATTTTACCTTTGCTATTACGCCGTCTCCTTCCATTCCTAAATAAGTGATCTTTTAGCCCTTTTCATTTTTGTTTCTAAATGAGTTATTTTTTACGTAATTAAGAAGACTTTAATGATATTATTTCAATTTTACCATTCTTTAAATAAAGAGAGTTTTGCATAACCAAGAAACTATTAAAGAGTTGCATCAGCTTTTGTTTTCTAGAAATGAGTAGTTTCTTAAAAGGTGTGCCCAAACTAAAAAAATCACTTATTTAGAAATGGAGGGTAGAAACTATAGTCATTTCCTATCCCCAATGTATTTTCCAAAACATTGAATTTATTATATTCAACGGGTAATATAGTAATATTATCATTCTATTTATTATTCATTAAGGGGTGTGCCAAGTTAATAGTGGACAAGTAAAGATGGACGAGGGGAGTATAATCTTTTAATTAATTTAATTTGCACATTGCTCCATGAGTAGTACTACTTCATCTGAATTTTTTCCATGTATTTGCCCATACAATGTGTTGTATTTTAATTTATTTTATATACTGTAACTTGTGAATTGTAGTAAGCATGCTAGTGTTTTTTTTTTTATTGTTTAGTTCAAGAGAAGAAAAAATTAAGAGAATATAGAAATTGTTTTGCCAATGTCCATTTAGAACCTTTTTGCAGTTGAAAAGGTGCTAATCTTTTTCAAAGTTGCAGGGTAAAAAGGCAAAAACATAAATAAAACTAGATTAAGAAAAAGTTTCCATATAGTACTGTTTATTTCAGAAAGGTAGAATATTCTATTTGTATTATGCTTATGGGGTTCATGTTGTTTATTTTCTAAGTTATGTTCTGTTCTTTTGATGACATATTCTTTTAATTTTGAGTTTTTTTTTTCTTCTAATTTTTGAGGATGGAATCTCCAAGAATATAGGAAAATGAGTGGAAAAGAGTAATTAAAATTAACAAAAGACCATAATATCATGAGTTCAAATACTACAAAAAAAATTGAATAAAGAAATGTTTGAAAGAGAGGAAATATGAATTATTGATGAGTGAACTTGTGAAATTATCATAAGGAAAATAAAATTATGCATCATTAATCAGCGGAGCCAACGTAAAAAATTTCGTTAAGAGTGTTCAAAATTTTAAAATAAATATATAATATACAATATAATTTTTTGTTAATTTAAAGATATTCAATTGATCAGTATCCTACATTATATATGGCTACGCTAATATCATCAAGTAAAGTTTTTCCTAAATTTTCGACTTTCTTCTTCTTTATACTACTTGTGCGAAGAAAATACACATCCTTCGAATGTGTCATAATAGGAAGAACTTTAAATACAGGTCTCGAGTTTGAGCTTCTGAAAATATAATAGAAAAAAAAATCATGTTAGAAGTGATCTCCAGAAATAGGGTTTGCAATGCCCGAATTCGAATTTGATCGAACTCCAATACGAATATCAAATACCAACTGAAAAATCATAAGAAAACAACTTTAAATAAAACCTATAACACATAATTGGATTGACATCATATTAGTGAGTTCACTCAATTCAACGAAACTTTTGCTCAAACTCTATATAAATATCAAGAAACCAATTATATATTTATAACTTTAATTATTATTATACTTTATATTAACTTAAATTATCATAAAACCTATAAAGATTAATTTGGAAAAAGTTGATGTGGAGTGAACATGATGGGTATGGACTATGGACCCTTTGGCCCTAACTAAAAGGAAGTAAGAAAACACCAAGTACCAAACTGTTGCTTTCTTACCAATAATTCTACAAATGAAATTACTATTTGGTATACTGCTCTCTTCGTCTTAAGCTATCTGTCATAATTTTTAAAAAATAGTTATTAAAAAGTTCAAGATAAAATTAATTTATTTTATTTTATTCTTAATAATAATTATTCTTGAAAATTACAAACACCTCAATAGAGTAGATATTATAATTTAGTTAAAAATAATTAAATTATCCTCTAATCAGTGTTTCTCGTAAGGGGTGTGCAAAATAAAACATGACAAGTATTTAAAAAGAGAAAAAATATTTTCTTAAGGAAAGTATAAAAAAGAAACACGACACATAATTTGAGACTGGAGAGTAATTTCTTTTCTTTTGACTATGCCTTGACGTGTTAGTTTTTTCATCTTATTGTTGCATTTTTGGTTCATAATGAACTTTTTAATTCGGATTAATAGATGTGTTGTCGGATTGTAGGAATGGAAAAAATCTTGGTAGACAACGCTTTTAATAAATTTAGAGGCAAGGCCATGTTTTGAAATTTATGATTTCTGAACTTACTGAACCCTTAGCTAAGGCGTAGAGATGGTTTGTTCATATCTCATTTTAGTTATTGAGTTCACAGTCAAATATCTATATAATATATACATATAATCAATTTCCTAATATTAAGTTATTGGGTTCGTCCAAAGTTGTACCTAATATTGTAACTTCACTCCTAATGGACTCTAACGATAATTCAAATTAGTCAGGGGAGTGAATTTCGAATATTGAATACAAAATGGTTTAATTATAAGGTGGTCCACACGTGCCTAGAGGGAGAGCACAAACCACAAGCGTGCTAGGTGATAGTCACGTGCCATACCCACAATACATGTATAGAAATCACATATGGTATTGAGCAATTAGAGATTTTTTTATTTTTTTATAATTTACTCTCTCCGTCTATCTTCACTGGTCCATGTTTGATATGATATACCCTTTAAAATATAATAAATAGAAAGGTAATTTTATGATATCACCCTTATTAATTACTAACTTACTCCCTCTGTTCCAATTTATGTTACGCAAGTTCGGATTTTGAGAGTCAAACAATTTAATTTTGATAGTAAATTTGGATATGAGATCTTTAATTTTTTGAAATAAAATTTATATATTTAAAAACTGTGTAAAAAGTATTACAAGTCACAATGATTGATGATTCAATATAATTTAAAAAATATATGAAAAATTACGATAAAATAGACTTGTTTGAATCTCGAAATTCGAAAGATGCCACATAAATAGGAATAGAAGGGAACATATGTCAGCTAAATATTGAGAAATGATAAAATACCTCTTGATTTTTTTAAATTGTATTAATATAATCGGACAACTATTTTTAGTAGGACGGAGAACCTAGCAATTGGAGAGTGGTCAAGCTAAAAGGGTCTATAGGTATTATTCATTATTCTTCTGTGACACACGTAGTAAATGGAAAAGACCCTATTAATCTCTTTTGGCCCTCTATATATATTGCTCTCTCAGAGGTCATTTGTAAGAAAAGAGAGCTAAAAAGTTTGTTACTTGAATTTTGTTTCAAGTAGAAAAAAAAAGGGGGGGGTCTTTTTGAAGGAACAGAGTGAAAACTTTTAAGAAAATGGAGATGGAGAGTGATGTAATGGTGTCGAAATTCAAGAGGATTTGTGTGTTTTGTGGGAGTAGTCAAGGGAAGAAAAGTAGCTATCAAGATGCTGCTATTGAGCTAGGCAAAGAATTGGTATTCTTTTTTTTTGCTAATGGAACTACCCCTTTTTGTTTTCTTGATTTTTGGCTTTGGTTTCTTGGAATAATGGGATGTTGTTGTTTTCTCATTTGGGTTTTTGGGAAAAATGCTTTCTTTTTTGGTGGGGTTCATTGTTTGTACATTCTTGGTATGTAAAAATGGAGTCTTTCTTGAAGTTAATGCAAGTTTTGTAGAATGTGTGTAAAAATGGAGTCTTTCTTGATGATTTGAATTTTAGGGTGATTCTCTCATTTGGGGTTGAATTTTTTTTCATGCAAATGTGATGTTTCTTTGAGGCTTTTCCAACAGAAAGCCCTGCATGCAATTCTTCTATCTCTGTAGTTAGTGTGTGTTTGTAGTCATGTATGTGTGTAGGTTCATTCCTATTCTTGAAGTTACATTTTTGTGAAATCAATGTCTCCTGTTACTTTCATCTACAGGGGTTTTGCATCTATTCCCCCCCCCCCCCCCCCTCTCTTTCCCTTATTGTACAATCTCTTGCATTTATGCCTCATCATCATCTTCATATATGCTAACAAGTACATTTGGTTTTTGGGGCAAAATTTTTAAGCATTTTGAATGTAACTAAAAGTTTTCTTGACTATTGAAGGTCTCAAGGAACATTGATTTGGTCTATGGTGGAGGCAGCATAGGCCTAATGGGTTTGGTTTCACAAGCAGTTCATGATGGTGGTAGGCATGTTATTGGGTGAGATAAAAAAAAGATACCTTCCTATGTTAATGATAAAATATTAGTAGTACTTTTTTAACATGAGGAATTGAGTTAATCTCTCTTAATTATTACTTAACTCCTACTCTATGTTTGGTTTTTTCTTTTACATAAAACTAATTTTTTTTGTTTTGTCATGTTATTGTCTGCCTGCAGAGTCATTCCCAAGACACTCATGCCTAGAGAGGTATGTCTGTTGTTTTCTTGAAAAGTCTTGGGCCTTTCTTGATTGAAAAAATCTAAAAAAATAAGAAGCTTCAATAGTATATTCCCATGGTTTATGAGTTGTGACTTTGAGTTAGTTTCTTGTTAACACTAGTTATTCATAAATATTGATGTCTGTGGTTTCATTTTCTTGTAATTTTTTTTCTGGGGTTCTGAAGGAACTGGTTCTTTCTTGGTCCTTATTGGCCTTATCCATATATCCCCATAGTACTTTGGCTGTTTGGCAGCTGGCTTTTTCACCAATGTTTTCTCTGATTTTCGTATAGTTTTGTGACTATTTGTTGTTCTCGTTTATTGACTATATATCTTGTACTTTCATTATGTCTTTTTCTAGTCGTTTTTTGTCTAGAGCCGAGGGTCTATCGAAAATAACTTTTTTACTTCACCTCTGAGTTAAAGGTACGATCTGCGTACATTCTAGAAAAAGACGCAATTATAATCATACAAAATTTCATTAAACAATTTTCTCTATTGGGTTAAGGGCAAGATATACATGGGGGTCTATAATAATTCAGAGAAAATAAGAAGTTAGAAAGTTAGACAAAACAAAATGGTTTCAAAATAAAATCAATTAGTTTCAATGAGTTCTTAACTTTCGCTAAAGATTTTTATATACGTTCTTCTATAGATATGCAAATATACGATCTGCGTACATTCTACCCTCTCTAGGCCCCACTTTGTGGGAATACACTGGGTATGTTGGGTATGTTGGTTGTTGTTGTTGTTTTCTCTGATTTTTCCTTTTCTGAATAGCATGCTTTATTCACTCTGTTGCTGCTGTTTAGCTCTTGTATTTTTCCCACTTGGCTGTTAGTGAGTATTGGTACATGTACATGTATTACAATGTCTTATATTTGGTTTTGTGTATATGTTTGGTGATTTTCCTATTCAAAAAATCAAGATTTTTGGGTGGATTTTACCTCCATTTCTGAAATGCTCATCATTGCATTCACTGCATTAATGCCACTACACTCCGTCAAGAACTTGTTTCTTCTCTGACCCTTTAACCCCCACCACCCCTTTTTTTCCTTCATTTCTCCCAAGAGGGGCACATATTTCAAGAAGTTCAAAAATAATAATCATATTTTATCCTTTTTTTTTCATTCACAGATAACTGGTGAAACAGTAGGGGAAGTGAAGGCAGTTGCAGGTATGCATCAAAGGAAAGCTGAAATGGCTAGGCACTCTGATGCTTTTATTGCCTTACCAGGTTGGTATAAGCACTCAACTGCAAGTCCAATTTTCACTCTTTGCACTCAAATTCCCAAGCAAAATGACAATAAAACAATGACATCAGGTGCTTTTAGTTTTGCTAATTTGGGCATAGATTTACCATATCTCTTGTCTGTTTTATTCATCTGTGAGTTCAGATAGTCTTTTTCTTAGCTTAGTATTCCTCACCTTTACACAATGACTTTTAAGAAAAGTAACATCTTATATGCATCAGTTCTTTCAGAGACTTGAATGGTAGGCATTTTTTGAGATTTTTCAAGATTTCTATGGCCTTGATATACTTAGCTCATGTTTGACCATAGATTTTGAAGTTGAACTTGAAAAATTTGAGTTTTTGAAGTTGTGTTGGACATGCATTTCTTTGGTAAAAGATTGAAGTTTTGTGAGTGGGAGTCCAAAACCCCAAAACTGGTCCGAGCCCGTCTCTAATCTATTATGGCCAAATGCTAGCTTACTCTTGGATAAAAGTCCCAAGACAAGTTACTGCTTAGGATGAACAGTTTTGCACCTTCCCGCGGCGGAGCTAGGATTTGAACCTTATGAGTTCTAAATTAATAATTTGTACCTATTAAATGAATTTCTTAAAACAAATACAGGGTTTGAACCAAAACTATTGGGTTTTACCGACCCGTGGCTCCCTCACATGACAATTCTTGAATTGTTCTATTATCTACACCTGTTAAATGGATGAGGGAATTGTCTCTTCTTGGCAAATGAGGGATGTTATACAGAAAAATGTTAATTCTTGAAAGCTACTGTAAGAAAAAAACTTAAAGAATCAGTTGGATCACAAGCTCTTTTGGTCCTTTGAATTGAAGTCCTCTCACAATCCCCAAGACTCATGATTAGAGAAGCCTACAGTTCAACCCCTAGTTGTTGACACATCAACATCATACACTGAAAATTAAGAGCTGTTTTTTCACTGCTTAAAATATTACTAACTGGTTCTGTGATTTATTCTTTTCCTTAAATGTTCACTGCCCCTCCTGCAAGAATCCTCCTCTTATCTTACTGAGAGAGTAAAAAGGAGAAAACTGTCACACTTTCACAAAATTGTAAATGCCAACTAGCTGTTGTACCTAACAAGCCATCATGCTCACTCTATTCAAGGAATTCTACTTGTCCAAAAAATTTCAACTGGTCATATACTTGTTCTGGCTGCATGTACATAAAGCTTTTCAAAACCAAATAAAAAAATAATTTTTCAGTGACATTATAGCCTGAGAACATAGCAGAGGATCAAGCCATCCTATTTGCTGAAGGATGAGGCCAAAATAAATGCCAAATTCTTGAAAGGGGGCTGGGCACAACTTTTTTTCTGGCTCTACTGTTCAGGCAACAGAGTCAGTTTGTGAAAGTTGTGTGAAATACTACCTTCGTTTCAATTTGTTTGTCTGATTTGACTTAACACGTAGTTTAAGAAAAATAAAAAGGACTTGAATTTTGTGGTTTTGAACTAAAGATATATAGAATGTATCAAAATGTCCGTTAATCTTGTCGTCTTAAACTTTGCCATTGAAACAGATTGAAAAGGAAAATAAGACGAACAATTTTTTTATTGGAATGACACATAAAAGATATTTTTTTTCACCTTCTTTTCCATTTGACTTAATCAACCAAAGTAGTTTGGCATTTACTTGGAATTAGATGGTTTCAGAATTCAAACATTAAATAAATTTTTCATTGCATTCAGGTGGTTATGGAACTCTTGAGGAGCTACTTGAAGTAATTACTTGGGCGCAACTTGGCATCCACGATAAGCCGGTATATAACGATACATGCAACTTTTCGATCATCACCACTATTTTGTTCTTGTAAATTCTATCTCGACAAATTCAGAATTAAAAGCCGTATGCATGGTACATTTTGCAGGTAGGATTGTTGAATGTGGATGGATATTACAATTCATTATTGTCATTTATTGACAAAGCTGTGGAGGAAGGTTTCATCAGTCCCAATGCTCGCCAAATCATTGTATCTGCACCAACAGCAATGGAGCTGGTCGAGAAACTGGAGGTAACATCTTAGAAGAGACAACCACAAAGTTCATTCTTGGTGAAAATGTTATATCTCCTGAACTTCTCTATCCGACACGAATTATCTTTAAAAAGTTGACTTTGAAAGCTACAAAAATTGGATATTATTCTCCTAATCCTCATTAACAGCTAAGAAACATTGATCTTTTTTGGTTGAAATAGGAGATAAGCTTAATGATGTTTGATATATGAAGTCGTTCTTGTTTCATACTATCGCAGATTGAAATGACAATTTGTACTTATGAAATGCATGTTTTTTTTCAATTGTAGGAATATGTTCCTTGCCACGAAAGAGTTGCTTCGAAGTTGAACTGGGAGATGGAGCAGCAGCTTGGCTACCCTCAAGCACAAGAAATTGCACGGTGAAAAAAAAAAGGGATTTGGAAGCATAGAAATGTGCATTAGGAATTGAAAATATCAAACTGGAAGAAGCTAACTTGAATGAAATTCTTAATTTTTGTTGTGTGGGGGGATACTTTTTTTTGTAAATCAAACTAGAAATGACAGACAGCATATGTCCCTAGTCCCTTCACAAGGAAATGTCCTTATTTTACTGTAAGATGTAACTACTTAAGATGCATATGATCTTCCCTTTTAATGTCAACTTACCAAGCTTTCCTCTTTGCTCCTGTATTTCTTGTTCTTTATGAAACATTATATTCTCCTCTGTCCAAATTTTGTCAGATATTTTACATCAAAGTTTTATCTTATTCCTGATTTTCGAGCATTCTTCTCGTTAAGTTTATCGTCTGTTATGAGAAACATAAACAATAGGAACAGGCTGTTGAATTCAAAATATTCACAAGTTAGGTAATCTTGAATTCTAGATTTGTAACAGAGCTAGTATTGTGGGATTCTCTTTGTTGTTTCTTCATATGATCTGTATTCTGTAGTATGATATTTGGATTATCTCCCAACTTGATTTTAATAGAACACCAACAACCTGGAAATTGATCATCCAGTTGTCAAAAAAGGGCCTATGACAACCCTGATTGAATCTTTGGGAATATTATTAGAGGCAAACTGAAAAAATTGAAGGGGAGCCTTCAATCAGTGGTAAAGTTATCTTCATATGACTTATAGGTTACGTGTTCGAGTCATGAATTAGTCGGTGATACTTGCATCAGGGTAGGTTGCATATTCTACACTTCCTTTGGGTGCGTCCATTTCTTGGATTGTCTCCATGTGATCTATAGATCACAAGTTCGAGACTTGGAATTAGTTATTGATGATACTTAGGGTAGGCTGTCTACACCTTATACCTCCTTTAAGTGTGGCTCTTTCCCGGATTGTGTCCGCGCGACCTATAGGTTAGAGGCCCGAATCGTGGAATCAACCATTGTTATTCACGTCAGCATAGGTTTCCTACACCAGACCTCATTTGGGTGCTGCCCTTTCCCAAATCATGTTTAAACGCGTGATACTTTATGCACCAGACTATCCTTTTAAACCCAAAAAAGTAGTTAACAACTTTTGTCTTTGCACTCTTTGGTGGCATAACATCATTGTTCAAATGGTAAAATGTCATCTCTGTACTTTCCTTTTCGACTAGGATGCTATGATGTCATTTATTCCTTTGTGCATATTCACATTCTTAGGTCAACAAGAGCACTAACAAGTTGTTAATAATAACAAAATAGTCACTAATCAAATGAATCCATTTTTCATGTCCTTTTCATTTTTTCTTGGTCTAGTATCTACACGGCATTGACAATGAAACAATTTGCTATAGCTAGGACCAACTAATAGTGCAACTAAATACAAGATAAAGTAAACTGTCTTAAAAAAGAAAAGGCATATACATAAACATGTCCTTTAACTTGGCCTCATCTGGCATTTGTTCCCTCGAACTTCTGGTGTGCGCAAATAGGCACTTAAACTTGTATAAAATTGAACAAACAGACACACGCGTCCTACGTGGCGTCTACATGACAATCTCACACGAACTGCCACGTAGGATGCGTGTGTCTGCGTGTTCAAACGTATACAAGTTTAAGTGTCTGCTTGTGCATGCCCAAAGTTGGAGGGCATAAATGTCAGCTGAGGCCAAGTTAAAGGGCATGCTTATGTGTTAACAAAGCTTTCCTGAAGTATAATTGGACATGAGGGACCATTAGGGGCGCGGATGCAGAGCACATGTTACGAATTCATCTGAAATCAATAGCTTTGACTCAAATCCAGGAAATCAAATAGTAGGATCTCGAATTCGTATCCAGTAAAACTTAAATACTGAATCCGCCTCGTCAAGGGACCAATGTCCTCTAACAGAAGCACATGTTTCTAACTGATGTTTGCTGTTAAGGTTTCAACTATTAACACACAAAGTTATGATCCACTACCAACGACAGGTAACAGAAAGGGGCCAAGCAGAGGTGGTAAGAGGGAGAAAGAAGGGCCCCTCTTGCTTCTTGTTCCGGGGAACAATGAGGTGCGGTCGGGTCCCGTCGCTGACCAATGAGGGGTAGACACGTATCCCTAGAAGGAAATCATATGAATGGGAGATCGACACGTGTCACCTAGAAGGATGTCATGAATTTAGAGTACGTGAGTTCAGAATAAGTGTGATTTTTTTAAATATGCACAAATTTAACTTTTTGTTTAATTTTTGCAAATGTATATAATTGAGAAAACGACAAAAATGGTCCCTTATGTTTAGGATAGATCCAAAATAGTTTCTTAAATATCAAATGAGCAATTTTGGCCACTTAAATTTGCTAAAAGTGAGCATTTTTAATCTATGTCAAATATTTAACAAACTCTGATGGTTAGATTTAGGAAGAACGGTGAAAAAAGAAAAAAAGAGTTAATATGAACTCACATTTGGAGGTGTAGTTTTTACAGTTTCTGCTTTATTTTGGTTTAGTTTCAGCCTTTTGAGTTGCACCTTTTGCTACTTTTTATTTATTTTTGGTGTTTGGTGCAATTTTTAGTGTTGCGGGTTTTTGAGACTTGACCGGACTTTTCTGGTGTTTCTGGTTCAATCTATTTTTTCATAGTTCCCATAAAATCTAACGGTTAGAGTTCGTTAAATATTTGATAGAGACCAAATATGTACAATTTTGACAAACATAACATAGAGGACCAAACCTGCTCGAGATTATATTTACGAGATAAGGACCATTCTTGTCATTTTCTCGTATATAATTCAAGCAGAAGTTATTGAACCCGTTCTAAATCTGCCTCTGATGAAAGCAATGGCTAACTAAATGTACAAGCAAGGAAAAGAGAGCATGTGGGCTAGTTGATTATTCTAGACAAAATGATAATTAGTCTCATGTTGGTCCCCAGTTTCACTTGATATCATGTACTAGTTAACCACAATGGGTAATGCTTAACTGGCTATAGTTGGGAGAATATGTATAAGGTGACAAAAGGCAGTTGAAGAGTCAATTCCTATGTGTGTTTTTTTGGTTTGGGCTTTAATTATGAGAAGTCCATAATGGAATGTACTCTTGAAATGATGTTGAAACATAGGAAAGGTTGAAAAAATTAAAAAAAAGTATCCACTTCCAATATCAATGGGCAGTGTTCTTTTTGTGAATTTTTTGCCGGTTTTGGGATAACTGTTTAGTAAATGACCATCTTTAAAATAGATGATGAAGTTACATCAATCAAGAATGTATGCAACCTCTAAGTCAACTTACCTTTTACCTCGTGGCTTGGATCGAAGAATAAGGTGCTTATTTTTTTGTGTGTAACTTATAGATCTTTTAGACCAGTCCTAAAGTGGTCTTGAGTAAACTAAAAATTCTATGAGAGAACGTTAGTTTACTATCTAAAATTTTATAAATTTTAGATGACAATTTAATGTTTTTGGCTTTGGCTTTAATTATGAGAAGTTCATAAGGGAATGTACTCCTTGAAATGATGTTGATGGGTAGTGTTGTGTGAAATTTTCGCCGTTTTGGAATAGTTGTTTAGTAAATAATCATTTTTAAAACAGACGACGAAGCTACATCAATCAAGAATGTATATACAACCTCTAAGTCGACTTGCCTTTTACCTCGTGGCTTGGATCAAAGGATAAGGTGCTTTTTTGTGTGTGTGTAACTTATGAATCTTTTAGACCACGATCGAAAAATTCCTTTTTGAGTAAACGTTAAATGACAATTTAATGTTTTTGGTTTGGGCTTTAATTATGAGAAGTACATAAGGGAATGTACTCTTTGAAATGATGTTGAAACATAGGAAAGGTTGAAATTTTAACAAAAAAGGAGCCACTTCCAATATCAATGGGTAGTGTTGTTTCTGTGAAATTTTTGCTGGTTTTGGGATAACTGTTTAGTAAATGATAAGCTTTAAGACAGATGACGAAGTTACATCAATCAAGAATATTCGCAGCCTCTAAGTCAGCTTGGCTTTTACATCGTGGCTTGCCGCTTGGTCGAAGGATAAGGTGCTTATCTTTTTTCTATTCGTAACTTATGAACCTTTTAGACTACGGTCTAAAGATTCTTTTTGGCCAAACTAAAAATCCTATGAGAGAATGTTAGATCATTGTCCAAAATTTTTTAGATGTTAGACGACAACCCGATGTTTTTGTCAATTCCAAGAGATATATTTACACGACTTTTAAACATAGAGATAAAATCTGAAGAGTAGACTATCATGTAGCTAATAGCTACTATCATGTAGATTCAAATTGATCGAGTACATTTGGTCGGATGACCACAGATTCACGTGATTCTTTTCTTACTCCTAAATTTGCCACTGAATGAGCGTGTTACACGTGTCTCTATTAGTTTGGACCATTGATTTGTCTCAAAAAACTTCAACATTATTAAACATTACCACTGCACTTTATAGTACTCACCAGTTTGACAAATGTGAATTGTGCACCAAAAGTGGATGTTATTCTCTTATAAGGTTACCAAAAAGTGGTTTAAATTGGGCATGAAATTATTGTTTACATATATAACAAACTGAAATAGACAGCCTTGGTGCTTAACACATAAATGTAAAACAGTAGAAAAATGATACTTCCATAATCTTTTTGTAGCCAAACAAAACATTCTTCAGAGGACACAATCAATTGAAATTATACTTTGGATAACTATTTTTGGTGCAACACAACTCTATTCAAATGGATTTGACAAATATTTAACTAACATACCTAGTGTATTCTCACAAAATGGGGTTTGGAGATGGTAGAGTGTACGCAGCCCGTACCTCTACCTCAGAGGTGAGGTAGAGAGGCTGTTTTCGATAGACCCCCGGTTCAAGACACAGACAGTCTAAAAAAAAGACGTAATAGAAGTACCAGCAATAATAGGTAGTAAGAAAGCAATCGATAGTAATTACTGCAAGACTATCACAAAATAATACTACAATCGATCTACCTGCAACAACAGACCTCAACAAAACTCCAAAAACAAAACACTACAAGCGTAGCACTATGACTACTAGTACGACTACTAGCATGGACGCACTCCTACCTACTAACCCTCTATCCTAATTATAATTTCATAAGCGGGGTAAATTCGCCGCTCGTAACCTTTTAAAAGTTGAAACCTTAAAATTTAAATCTTGAATTCACGTTGAACTCTATTTAATGCAAAATGCTAACAGAAAGCCCACTACTAAAAATCACTATTTTCCCGCTGAAATTTTCCACTGACAAATGCTCAGTGACTATATTCCCATAGATATTTTGATTGAATTGGTGGGAAAAGAAAAAAAATAGTAATGTTTTCATTTGGAAAAATTAGGAAGTTTCCCACTATTTCAGTGGAAATCTATTTTCCACCATGCATTTTTTCACTGAGCTGGTTCGGTGAGAAATAAGTGAAAGAAATATGTTCTATAGCAAAAATTTCTTACTAATTCACGATAATAAAAACCTTTATTTCCAGTAGTGGCCAAAAATAAGATGTTTAAGACTTTGAGTAGGTGACTTTTTTTGGTGTTAGTGGGAAGAAAAATGGCAGCTAATAAATGATAAAAAGGGAATAAAGAAAATACTAGAAGGATGAATTTTGCCTGCCATAACAAAGATAATAATTCCTTAAGAGACAAAACTTTTTATAGCTGGCATATAACTTCTGTTCCCCATTTAGCTTTCTAAACTTTTTTTTGTTTGTGATTTTTGGATAATCAAAATGCTTATAATGTTATGTTGTAATCTTTTTGAAAAAATAAATAAATTGTGTCGTATTGAGATGGGTCATTTAATCACACGTTTTCCCCTTCAGATGGGCTGGTCTTTAAATTTTGTCTTTAAAAATCGAACTTGTGTTTAGCGGGGCATAAGTGCGATGTTATGATGTGAAAATATAAATTTATGTCCCGCGAAAAAGTTATTTGCCTTGAGGGGCAAAACTTAAAGTCAACACAAAATAGGAGCAAAAGTGCAAATGACGTGATTGGGATTATCTTACATCATTTAAAGTTTAGCCTCCTCAGAATCGCTTTAGAGATACGGGTTTGAAGTTACAAAATTCAGATTGTCAAGTTTGAAATTGGCCTCTGCCGAAACCTAACTTTAGATTTGAATTTGAAGTTTGAAAGAAGTTCATATTTAGATATGAAGTTTGAATTTAGGCTCTGACAAGCTTAACTTCAGACTCGAAAGTTTAAATTTGAACTTCGGTTTATCAAACTTCAGACCTTGAGATATGAAGTTAGACTTTGAAAAAACCTACTTTGGACCTCCAATTCAACTTATACATTGCCTTGTCCTCTCGATTTGTAATAGCCCACAAATACTAATTTCTTGACATTGGGCCCAATTTCTTAGATGTAGAGAAGGTCAGGCCGTTCATTTCATTGATTTGACTTCACTTAATTTATGATCCACGATAGAGGTCGGGAGCAATGAAGGTTCATTTAGTAGACAACGAGCGAACTGCAAGAACTTACTCATGTATCAAAATGATAAGAAATCAAGCGAAACTTGAACTTGAAGAAGCGAGTCTCTATCACAGAAAGTTATTGCATGCTAACCCTTTTATAGGTTTTTCAAATTGAATCCAAGTCTGTTGCTCCAACCATTACCAAGCTAATACCTACTTTAAAAATCCCACAAGTCTATTTACATAAATACTTTACAAACAGGGTTGGAGCTAGCATGTCGATTACGATTCAACAGAACACTGTAGTTTTGGCGTAGACCCTGTATTAGTACTAAAAAAATCCACTCAATATGTATTAAATAATCTATCAAGAACCTAGTAACTTTCTTCTTTGGAATCTAAAACCCGTAAACTCAAAATCGTAGCTCCGCCACTGCTTAGTGAAAGTAGTAGTGATGTATCAAAATCTTTTAGCTGACAGATCCTTGCTTATAACATTTCATTATAACGAGCATGTTTTCCTTAGAACCGATTTTCATGTTGTGTTATATTATATGTTCTCTATAACAATATTTCACTATAGCAGACAAAAGATATCTGAACAAACGACGTTGTTATAGAGAGGTTGGACTGTAATATGAGGACAAAAAGAATCAAACTTGGCTGTGTATTTGACAATCCAAATATTGGCAAATGCCTTTCATTCATATTCAGAAACTCCCAAAACACTTTTACTAGTCTTTATACTTCGTGAATTTTTGGAGCAGTTTGACATGTTGCACCTTCACTAGCCTTTCCTGATTTCGAATTACACTGAGATTTTCTCCTGCAAAATATATTCCACCTTCTCTTTGTTTTCACCATCTTTTGGAACTCTTCCCTCATGTTGTTACACTCTTTTTCAAGATCGGATACACGTTCCCTCATGTCCTCAACACTCGTTCCCCTGCCTCGTGCAGCATTGGCCCCGTGCTGTCCTAATGCTCCGCTAAGATTTTGGGAGTTTTCAAGATTTTCCGACACAAAGAACCATCCGGAAATGGATGTACGTAGTCGTAGCTGTTCAAAAAACAGGACTTGAACAATGACCCTTAGGGGTAGCCTCTCGTTTTGAGCAGCGTGCGTGCTGGCCTCTAACGACAGCTTCTGGCAATTCATTAGTCTGCACATTTGCTCTCTTTCAATGTCTGTCAGCCATGGATGTGCCTGAATTTGTAATGTGTAAGAGAAATTTTAACAATTCGTACTAACTAAGCAAACACCATCATAATAAACTAATTAGATCATCACACTTTTTCAAAGAGAAGCCGTTTTATTCTCTGACCTATGTTGCTCGGACTCTTCAAAATACTACCATGTGCATGCTAGATCCTCCAAAAATACACTATTTTTGGAAGATCTGACACGGGTGCAACAACATCTTTGGATAGTCCGAGCAACATAGTTCTGAACTATCAACATAGTTGCTCGGACTCTTCAAAAATGTCACCAGGTGCATGCCAGATCCTCAAAAAGTAGTGATTTTCGGAACATCTGACATGGGTGCAACAACATCTTTGGATAGTCCGAGCAACAAAGTTCTGAAATCTGAACTATCTACTTTCAAAGAGTTGTGACAGAGTAAAATGGCTTATACACACCATCAAAGTTGAATAATTATGCATGAGAAACATGAAGAGTTGGGATAAAAGAACTACTGTAGTTGTTACCTTCAAATATATATCGATTGCACGATAGATACCATCGGAAACTGGCCTAGCATATTCCGGGATTGCAGAAGCAAGAGTCTGAAATTTCGGGAACTTGAAATTAACATCAGGCGCGACCTCAGCAAGATACGAATCCACGAGATTAGCCACTCTTGTTATTGAAGCCAAAGACTGACTGCCTTCAACCAACTGATTCTCTTCCATAATACATGGTGATACTGCAGCTGAAGCCTGGTCTATTAACAAGAAATGATCGAGAATACGCTGAAAACAGTCGATATCATACAGAGTTTCAACTGTGTAACCGATATTTGGTATCAGCAGATCGTCAAGTAAAGCCTGGTCTAACTGCAACCCGACTCTTCCCTCCAAATTTACTCGACAAGATGGACTAGTCTGCAACATCATAGCAGTACGTAACAGCCTGAGGAGAAATCTAGTCTCCGTTACACCTTTCTGTTTTGGTAACAACTCAACGATCTCTTCTAAAAGCGCCCTTTGATCTGCCTCAGACGGAGTAGAACCTGATTTAGCATGAGTAACGTCCTTAAAGCTCGATTGCCTATTCATTAAAGGAACATATTTCTTTGCATAAAACACAAGAGCACCCGATATGTTCTCAGGCCTCATTCCTTCAGCTTCAACAGCCTGAATCAAACGTTTATACAGAGGCAAGCTGAGGAACGACACATCCTCGTACCACCAATCATCAGTCATTGGCATTGGCTTAGTCCCCGTGCTTATACCGTTCCATACATCAGCACTATCGTTACCATTCTCCATCACAGGCCAATTAAGCAACTTAGAATCGCTACAAGCTTTCATCGCTAATGAATTTATGCATCGCGACACAATATGAAGCTCTTCAGCATATGACAACACTTCTTCACAAGTTTCTAATGCTTTAATTGTATCTGTCCAGTTACTAAAAACATCATTGAGAAAAGACTCGGTTTGCAATACGAGATTTCCTTCACCATATTCATTTGTCATTTGCAAATACTCAGATGCACATCTAAGGGCAACTACATTTAGAGGAGTTAATTCAAATCTAACACCATAACAAAATTTGGCTACTAACTCAAATGCTTTAGCTCCACCAGGTATGTCACTAAGATGCAGAGTGAATACTGATCCATCCTCTTTTGTTGATTCATTCATTAGCTTTTCTAGTAGTCCACTTCTTGAGAGCAAAGGGAACTGCAAAACAATTAAGATTATCATCTTGTATGCAGTGTTATTAAAAGCGAAAAGCGCAAAAACGCGGCATTTTGAGAGTCTAAGCAACACAGCTTTGAAGTAAAGCCCACAATCACAGAGAGAGAAAAAAACTCCCTCCGTTTCAATTTGTTTGTCTGGTTTTTGACTTGGCACGGAGTATAAGAAAGTAAACAAGACTTTTGAATCTTGTGGGCTTAAGCTAACGATATGTAAAACGTACTAAAATGTCTTTTTCTTGCGGTTTTAAACATATTACGTGGAAAGTTGGAACTAAAGAGTTGTCAAAAAAGAAAGAACAGACTGAAAAGGAAAGTAAGAAAAACAAATTGAAATGGAAGCCGTACTAAACGTGTATGAATTTAGTACTATAAGAATCAATTTACGATTAGAAGCAACGTCCAATATACGATAACGTTGATATTAATCCAACTTCTCAGAGTTGAGATTCAAAAAAAACATTCATAATAAGCAGTGAGAAAAGAGTACCTTGTGTAGATAAAAGGACATTTCTCCAATTTCAATTGTAATGTCACTTGGAAGTCCTGACTTACAACGCCTGAACACAGTTTACATATGTATAAGATTAAAATAAAATTCACTATTGAAGATAGGTTACATAATCAAAACCAAAGTTTTCATTCTTTTCATTGAAATATATGAAAGTTAAATAATGTTGAATTTGAAGTAAAATGATAGAGAGCTTGCAACTATTACACTTGGGAATGCTACAAACAACACCAATAACATATCCAGTGTGATCACACAAATGAGGTCTGAGGATTGAGGAAGACCTTACCCTTACCTTGTTAGACGCAGAGAGTTTGTTTCTGATAGAAAAGCAATTTCAAAAATAGGTTTGACAAATACAAGAGTAAAAAGCTATGTTGAAAATACCGTAGAAAGGAAAGTACTGACATCAAATATAGTACAAATAACCCAAGTAAAAGAAACATAAGTAATAATACAATGAAGAAAGAGATAATAATAGAGTGATAATAATGATATTGATAATTAGAACCATGCTCTCCCTCAAGAAAGAGAGAAAATCGCTCAATTACCTACTGACTCTCTACCCTAATTCTCGACCTTCATGCTTTCCTATCTAAGGTCACGTCCACGGTGAGCTGGAAATGTGTCATGTAATATCTAATCACCTCTCCCTAAATAACGAAATCAGAATAATATTAGTCACCAAAAAAGAAATACAGATACAGTATTTAGAAATGATAGTCACATCTAAAGAAGTGTTACAATGTTACATGGTATCAAATTCCTATCAAGCTCAAATTTAAAACATGTCCCAAAATACTGCCACCTTACCAAAAATAGTACTAGTAACTCCTTAATTTTGTCCCATTTTATGCAACATTTTCTTTCTACATACTGTTTTAGACTGTTTTTTCTTGAATCGAGCGTCTACCAGGAACAATGTACATTCGACTCTCTTCATACCCCACGTTATGGAATTACACTAAGTATATTATTGTTGTTATATATATTTTATGCAACGTTATCCAAATTCGCATAGAAAATTAAGTAATTTTGACTCTCGTACTCCGAATTCATCACAAAAACACATAAGAAAAAGGCACCATAATAGAATTATACAACAAAAAAAAAATTTACCAAGCCTGGCCTTCACAGCAGAAGGCTTCAGATTTAGAACCAAGCCTCAAAAGAGCCATTAATTTTTTTATCTCTTTCTGCTAGGAATATTACACTAATTATAAGTCATACGTAGAAGAGTACTTTGCTTGCATAAAAATGAAGACAAAAGATAAAGTAAAAATTATATATATAGAAACAAGAACTTGAGTATTTACTGTATGTGTTGTAAGTAAAACTGAAGTTTTATCCTTATATTTTTTTTTCTTTTTCTTTTTGTTGTTTATTTCACCATAGTGAAATTTTAATTGAGTACCTAGTCTAAAGGGGAAAAAAAAATTGGTTATAACTGTCCTTCCGTATTACTCGTTCGGTGTGGATTTAGTCTATAATCTAGTGGTGGCAAAATTAGTTATTGTAATGACTCGCTCAATCCGTCCAAGTTTATATGGGTCGGGTTTAATTTGACCTGACGAATTAAACTAAAAATAATCTATTGAATAACTAAACGGATAAAATACCGTCACAAGCAAAGAATACAATATTTATCGAATGTTATTATGTTTTATTGTGCTGAAGTGTAAAAGATAATTATAAAATTATATAAAACATTCTGCATCAGCAGGGTTCGGAAAAGCGTCTCACCCAAAGGGTGTGATGTTAGATCTCATAACTAATAATCCAAATATTAAACCAAATCCAAAGAAAAGGAGCATAGGGAGAAGTGCATAATAGATGCCTTTGATGTCGCCATTTAATTAGTACTCGTTTCATAATATTTTGTGCAAGTTTTTTGCTTTGAGCAAGAAGCCAGACAATCGTGTCTGAAGCTTGACAATTTCAGACACTTACATCTAAAGTTTAGCCTTCTGAAGGCTAAACATCAGACGTTTTCGCCTGATGTTTAGTTTGGCTTGTAAAAGTAAAAGTTTGGGCATTTTGACTGAGGTGCATGTAAAAATTGATTAAGCTTTCAGTTATGTACGTCTGAATCTTTTTATTTATGTTTGCGCTTCAGTCATACATGATTGAAATACATGTAAAAACAGGCTAAAATTTCAGACATATGCATCTGAAGAAAAATAATAATTTGTTCTTCGAATTTTAACACACGATTTAACACTGAAATATACTCTAAATAAGCTCAAATTCGAAACATAAGTTTCATATATCATAAAGAACAAAACACAATCATCAATTTGTCAATATAACAACAAATTTAACAAACTCATTTAACACTTTTTCAATTTTTTCATATATGTATGCACTCAGCCATACATTTTTTTATGACCGTAGTGTCCAGACCACCGTTCGCGCACCTCGACTTAATCTATGGGATACCTCCCACCTCCCACCAGCAACAGGTACTAGGTAAATCTGTTCACCAAAGCTAGAACATATGGAAAGAATCACCTAGTGTATTTGTCTCCACTGAAATTTGAACCTAAGACCTCAGACCTCATGAATCTTTAATTCACTTCATTGACCATACTAGGCCATACCCCTGGGTGCTGCGCTCAGTCATACATGACTAAAACACATGTTAAAATTAGCCAAAGTTTTAGACATATGTGTCTGAATATGAAAGCGAAAAAAAAGTATATTATTTCACATAAAAGTTGTCTAATATTGTACATTCATGCTAAGAAAGACATAAGGTGATATTACTTAAATGGAAGGACCAAAATAGGACACCCGTGAAATTTTTACAGGGGCATGTGCAGGTAATTACTATGCCATTGCTGGGCAATCATGTTTTTCTCCCTATTTTTAAAGTTTGGGCCTTGATTTCCAAAGTTTGGGCCTCACACTACTTGAACTAAAAGATGGACCAATTCCACTATCAAAATTGGATCAAATATTCAATACTTCCTATATATTATAGGGACCCTATATTGTACTCTTTATTTTCTCTCTATGCTCCACATATATCCTTTTTATTATAACTTAAAATAAAATATCTTAACTAATACTTAATTAGTTTAGATATGATTGAAATTACAAGGAAATCATGCATTAGTTGAATAAACCATGGCAATGATGTCATTTACACACCAAACATAAATTCTTGATGACAACATCATTGATTTAGGCCAACTAAAATAACCAAAGTCTTTATTCTACTCATTTTCTTTAATCAATTTTGCAAAACATGGGTCCAATCTACTCATTACATACGTGTATATTGCATTCTACCCCTGTTTAATTCTTCCTATTTTTTTATTTTTATTTTTTGGTTTTGCTTATAGAGGAAAAGCTCAAAATAGTCCCTTATATTTGAACTTAGAACTAAAAGAATTTCTTATTTTCTAATTTGGAGCACTAATAGTCCTTCAACTATACAATATTGATATACCTTGGGATGGGATCTTTACAAATAATTATTTTTCTCAGTCAATATACATAAATTATACAATAGTTATACGCCACCAGGGTATTTTTATTTTAAATAGTTGATGAATCTTCTAAATTTTTAACCGAGGTGCTAAAATCGATGGAACTTAACCCAGGCCCACACAACTCTCTGTTTATAGTTTATTATAAGCTCAAAATAGTCCCTTATGTTGCGTTCCGTTAATTTTAGCCCATCAATTAAATTTAGACTAAAATACAACAACATTGTACGCTACTAAAAATATCACTATTTTCTCATTAAGTTTTTTCACAAAAAAATATTCAGTGGCTATTCTCGCAGATTTTATTATTGAATAAGTGAGAAAAGAAAAAATAGTATAGCATTTAAAATTAGGAAGCTTTTCAGTGTTTCAATAGGAATTAATTTCCCATCACGCGTCCCAATGAACTGGTTCGGTGAAAATAGATGAGAAAATCATGTTTTATAGCATATTTTTTTCATTGACTTACGGAGGAAAAACTTTTATTTCTAGTAGTGGTATAACTAAAGGACTATTAGTGTTCTAAATTAAAGAAGAAGAATGACTTTGGTTCCAAATCTAAACATAAAGGACTATTTAGAGTTTTTTCTCTTTATTTGTATTAATTCCTTTTCAACAAATTGGAACTAGACAAACATGACTTATATACTAGTGCAAGTCTCTCATAACATCAACATCTAACCATCATCATCAACATTTAAAACTAGACACTAATCCTCCAAATTGGACTTCTTATTTTTCTTCTTTATATTATCCTAAAAAGAAAAGTTCTTCTTTTAAATATATAAATGAAATTTAAATAATTATATTATTTAAAACATATATACACACATAACTATAATTACTAACCCGAAAAATAAGACAAAATCTATTATAACTTGTAACTATATATAAATTAAATCCTAAATGGAATACACACTGCTAAAAAAATACTATTTTCCCACTGAAATTTTCCACCGAAAAATGTTCAGTGGTGATTTTCACAGACATATGTTTTTCACCATGCATTTTTCCAGTGAGTTTGTTCAGTGGAAATGAGTGAAAAAATCATATTCTATAAAATAAATTTTCCACTGATTCGCGATGGAAAAAATCTTTATTTTTACTAGTAACGATACAAGTTTTTCGATACTCTTGTTCTATCATCCAGCGGTGTGGAGGGATGAATACGGGATTCTATTCCACTCTTAAATTAGAGATATCGAGTTTTTGAAATGAAAAGAACTTCTGAAAAAGAAGATTTCCTTTTTAATAAATTCTACACGTACGACCCGAGTTCAGAGTAATCGGCCAGTGAATTTCGAATACCGTAAATTATTTAGATTTTACTAACTTCTAGTGTCTTTCTAATGAAAAGGGGTGGGAGGTGGGGGTGGGGTGGGGTGGGTAGGGTACCAAAACGACAGAGATTCTGAATGAGTTTCAGTAGTTGGACTAACTAAAAACAAGTGGCCAAAGGGGTTTACATCAATATACACACCAACTACCCAACATTTCACTAGTAGTGCTTCTCACTTTTGTCAAATAGTTATAAGTAATATGGTCCAATGTCTCCTTCTCCAATAGCTTAGTGACAAGACTCTTTCCTTCACGCTTGATTACGGGTGTCAAATAGGCGGGGTCGAGTTGGGCAGGTTTAATATTGGGTAAGTTAGTAAGTGAGCGGGTCAAAAATAAAAAATTTATACCCCTACTGTTCATTTGATGAAAATTTATGGATCAAAATATCCTTAACTATATATCCTAATTTTGCTGGACAAATTTTTGTAAAGAATGTTTGTCCTATTACATAAGTTATGTAGTATCAGATCCGCAGGGAAAGACTTTTCGAGAATTTTTTCTTGGGGTATAACTTTTGTCACTGCACTTATTTTTCGTAGCATAACTTATTCCGCTGAACTTATGTTCTGGGGCATAATTTATGACATTGAACTTATGTCTTATCGCATAACTTGTGCCACTGAACTCATTCTATGAGGCATAACTTGTGACATTGACCTAATGCCTTGTGATATTTTTTTTGTGTTGTCAGAGACATTTTTGACCACTCTTTTGTTACTTAAAACTTTGGAGAGTAAAATAAAAAATCAACGATTTTGAGGGGGGGAATTAAAGACTACCTCAGTATAGGGGAATTTGTGTGAATGACCCGATCTAAATTAGGCGGATAAAAAATGAATTGGCCTGCTCAAACTTTTGCGAGTTGGCGAGCCATGTTTTCATGAGTTAATTATTGACCCACTCAAACTTGTATAAATTGAGTGAATCATATTTTCATGGACTAATTTTGTCATTTCTACACTTGATAAATATATATTTTTAATTAATTATCCATTATTTCAATTTCAATTTTAAAATAGAAAATTTAAAAATTAAAAAGAAAAGTTTGAGGTGCATTTCAACCTTTCAAGTGAAATATTAGGAAAACAGCTCATTTTTTCTTAGTAAAATTCATGTCCAAAAGCTATAATGTTTTACTCTCAAATATCATTTTCAACGTCAATTTCAACTTCAAATCATTTTTTTTCTTCAGATTTCAACTAAATCATCTCCAAACATCGATATTAGTTATGTCAAGTAAAGAATACGTTTTTTTTAATCTATATCTATATTATATTAAAAGTGTGAAGCACCTTATAATGTGATTTGAATTTTTTACCCTTCATTAAAAGACTTCGCTTTAGATAAAATTGTCTTTTCACTTTTTTCCTCCAATTATTATGCTATTGAATTTTGTAATATTGAATACTAACTATAATAAATATATACAAAAATAAATGGAGAAAGTATTCCTAAGGTTTGGATATATATATATATATATATGGAAAACCCTACGTGACTTTTTCAAAAAAAAAAAGGTATAAAAAGTTTAAATACAAAGAAAAACAAGACCCCTACTTTAATATCATCTTTTATCAATATTTAATGAGTACTATATTTTATCAAAATAATACCTATTTTTAAGAATTCTTGCTATGATAGGAAAAATATCTATATTATATTAAAAGTGTGAAGCACCTTATAATGTGATTTGAATTTTTTACCCTTCATTAAAAGACTTCGCTTTAGATAAAATTGTCTTTTCACTTTTTTCCTCCAATTATTATGCTATTGAATTTTGTAATATTGAATACTAACTATAATAAATATATACAAAAATAAATGGAGAAAGTATTCCTAAGGTTTGGATATATATATATATATATATGGAAAACCCTACGTGACTTTTTCAAAAAAAAAAAGGTATAAAAAGTTTAAATACAAAGAAAAACAAGACCCCTACTTTAATATCATCTTTTATCAATATTTAATGAGTACTATATTTTATCAAAATAATACCTACTTTTAAGAATTCTTGCTATGATAGGAAAAATAAAACGGTTGAATAACCCACTTCTAAGAATTCTTACGGTGATAGAAGTCTAGAATAAAAATCCTATATCTATGCAATTTTTGATTAATTTTTTTATTAGATATATGCCATTCGAAAATAAAGTGATCAAAATCGATTTTTTTTGCTTTTCCTTCTTTTAAATTTTTCTTTTTCAATGTTTCTTTAGTTTTCTTCTAAATAGTTATTGTGTGTTCTCTTTCATAAATTTTAATATGCCTTTTTATTGAATTATTATAAAAAAAAATTATGTTTAGCATCTTGCAGATTACATAAAAACGAAGTATTGGAGACATTAATGTAAACATCAAAGAAGACATAACTGGTAAGTTGTAATTGCCAAGAAATATTAGTTGAATTTTTTTTTATTATATTATTTTCTAAATATGTTAATGCGTAAAATTATAATTGCAAAGGTTTCTCCAAATTTTTGTAATGACACAAAAATCAAAGACATTGATAATATGAATTTGAGTTGATTTGATATTTATTACTTTTCTTGCATCAATCTTTGGTTACAATTTTGATAATTGAGAACTACGTTTTTTATCGAGAAATCCTCAAGAAAAATTATAGTTTTATAAATCACTTTAAAATCAGGATTCCTTTAACTAATTAATTAATGATACTTAAATTAGTTGTCTCTTTTTATTTAGGTATAGATTATTCTTTTAAAACTATCGTGTGTAAGAAAAAAAGATGTCCAGGTATAGATTTTTTTTATCAATTAAAATTTTGATAATATTTATGATTAAAGAGATAAATTTACTTGTGATTTGAGGTAAGTTTTCTAAAAAATTTAGTATGTTCTTGAAGTTTACAATAAATAAACTATTGATAGACAATTGTTAATTGAAAAGTTTTCTTTTTGTGAAATCTTGATATATCTTATGATTGAAGAGACAAATTTGCTTGTGATTTGAGATATGTTTTCTAAAATTTTAGTATGTTCTTGATGTTTACAATCATGATAGTGTCTATGATTAAAGAAATAAATTTTTGCTTGTGATTTGAGTTAAATTTATTAAATTTTTTGTATGTTCTTGAAGTTGACAGAAATAAATTATCATGTATTTTTGATAAGACAATTGCTAATTGAGAAGTTTTTTTGTGAAATATTGATGGTATCTGTGATTGAAGAGACATATTTGCTTGTGATTTGAGGTAAGTTTCTAAAAATTTAGTATGTTTTTTATGTTCACAAAAATAAATTATCATGAATTTTTGATAGACAATTGTCAATTGATTTTTTTTTGTGTGATTTTAGTATGTCCTTGAAGTTTAAAATAATAAATTATCATGTATTCTTGATAGATAATTGTTAATTTAGAAGTTTTTTTGTGATTTTTATTTGTAGTGACTCATATACAATTAACAATTTGAAAAAATTGACTTATTTACAGTTTTGACCAGATTTTTGGATCGTTATATTCCGTCACAACAAATTAGTCAGTCATTCTAATTCTGTATGAATTCTCTTTTAAAATTTAATTATATTCAACTGTTTTAATTGTGACTAAATTATGAGATCTGACATATCGTTATTATTTTTTAATAATAAACTCTAATGGTTGTCTTTTTTTTTTACAAGTTATATCATTAAATAACAGGTAAAATCATACCGAACACAATTTTCCTTAATAATAAAATATTAGCTCTATCATTTTATTTTATTTTTATAGAAATAAGTGATAACGTAGTTAGTAGTATTACTTATGGTAGCTCTGAATTTTTCTGTCATAGAATTATTAATTAATTCTATATGATTTAATTATCCTAATAAAAAAGAAAAAAATGATTAATTTTAGTTATGAGTAATTTAGTGACGGATAAGTTCGAAATTTAAGTTTAATTTTTTCGATAGTATTTGTTGTCAAAGAAATACGCGCTTTGATCACGCGCAAAGCGCGTACACTAAAACTAGTTCTATATTAAAAGTGTGAAGCACCTTATAATGTGATTTGAACTTTTTGTCCTTCATTAAAAGTCTCTCATTTAGACAAAATCGTCTTTTTACTATTTTTCTCCAATTATTATTATTAATATACAACAAGAAGTCTAAATTTATAGAATTCATTAAATTTATTTTTATACGACTATGTTTTTTAGCTTTAAACATCAGTTTAGGTTTAGGATTCCTTTTGGCAAATTAATTAATATTATTTATATTAACTGTCTCTCTTTATTTAGTTAAATTAGTTATTGTCTCTCTTTATTTAGTTAAATTAATTATTTATACGATTATGTTAGTATAATTTAGATTTAAGCATAACTTTAGGAGTTTAGGTTTAGGATTAGAATTTCTTTTAATTAATCAACTAATATTATTTATATTAATGTCTCACTTTATTTAGGTTTACGACAATTATTCTTTCAAAAATTGTTCTAGGAGAAAAAATTATATATATATATAAAGTATGAAAGACCTTACAATGTTGTTGTTCTTCTTCTTACTGTTGTTTTTCTACTTAATATAGGTGACAGATGAATATTTGGTCAGGCTTTGAGGAATTTTTGTGTAGAGATTAGGTTTAACCGTATTGTTTTGATATCTGGATTATCATATTATTTTGTTGTAGTTTTTATTTTGTTACCAGATGTTGTTTTTTCTGCTTAATACAGGTGGTAGATGTGCTTGATCGGGTTATGAGGATTTTTCTTGAAGGTTAGGTTTAATTGTATTATTTTGATATCTCGATTATCGTATTATTTTATTATATTTTTTATTTTGTTACTAGATATTTTTTTTTGTTGCTTAATACAGGTGGTAAGTGAATATTTAGTCAGATTTTAAGAATTTTTTGTGAAGGTTAGTTTAATTGTATTGTTCTGATATCTCGATTATCATATTATCTTATTGTAGTTTTAATTCTGTTACTAGATATTATTATTTTTGTTGCTTAATACAGGTGGTAGATGAATGTTTTGTCGGGTTTTGAGGATTTTTCGTGAAGGTTAGGTTTAATTGTATTGTTCTGATATCTCGATTATTGCATTATTTTTTTGTAATTTTTATTCTGTTACTAGATGTTTTTTTTTGTTGCTTAATACTGGTGGTAGATGAATGTTTTATCGGGTTTTGAGAATTTTTTGTGAAGATTAAGTTTAATTGTATTATTCTGATATCTCAATTATTGTATTATTTTATTTTTGTTAAGATATTAAAATTTATATTTATTTTAATATTGACTTTTATTTTTCAAAGATATGTTTGTTTCACATATATTTTTATTGATTAACGTAATACATAATGTGACACACGTACACTAATCATATTGGATAATGATTTAAAGACGTGAGTGGTGAGGAGCTTCACCGGCGTCAATTGCAATATTATATACTCCATTGTCTTTTTGTATGCAATTTTTTATATTGTTGCGATACACACGTGCAATGCACGTACACTAAACTAGTACATTCATAATTATAAGAGTATGCTATAAATATCGACACATTTTTTTGTTATCTACATAAAGCACTTTACAAGTTTTATAACTCAAAAGGTAAATTTAATTTACACGATATATATATATATATATTCTGTAGTCAGTATAGACCCAAATAAAGAACAAAGGCAGAATTTTTCTGACTCAGAAGGAGAAGAGTTAATAAATGAATTAGGATTGGAAAAGTTAGACATAAGAAATTTAGGAGAAGATTTAGACAATTACGATTTAGTCAACCTAGCACTAGACTGTGAACATAATTTTGAAAAAGGGAAAGGATTAGACAGTAATCAATGTTATATATGTCATTGGTATCCAAGTAAAGAAAAAAGATTAAAATGTAAAAATTGCTACATAGTAGGATGTAGTAATTGTATAGACAAAATGGTAGAAACAACAAATTTTAAAGAACATATAGATGTTAGATCTAATACAGAAGTAAAAATATTAAAGTTAGAAGACAAAATTGAGAAGATAGAAAATAGGCTTAAAAAGTTAGAAAAAGGAAAAGAAAAAATCATAGAATCAGAAATGGTAAATACAAGGGTAAACAATTTTGAAGGCTTAATATGTAATGAAGACAAAAAGATGAGCACTATAAAAATACTAGCAAGAATAAAAATACAAAACTACGAAATAGAAACACTGGCTTTGGTAGACTCAGGATGTACCAGAAGTATTATAAACGAGAGAATAATACCCAGAGAACTAATTAAAAACTTATCAGCAACCCAAGTATCCATGCAAATGGATGGATCATACAATACCTATTCTCACTATGTGGGAAAAGCAACAATAAATTTTAGAAATACTTGTGATAATTTTTATAAGCCATCCTACAAATTAGATAAAATTTGGACAAGAGACTTAAATATTAGAGTAGATTTTGTACTAGGATTAGACTTTCTATTACAAAACAACGGAAGTTGTCTTCTAACTAGAGATGGAATAATCTTATCTAAAAACATTACTCAGACATCAGTAAATACTACTTATACTCCCACAAAGATCAGAAGCATTAAAAGTATAGCAGAAAAAGAAGAAATAACAACAAAATGCGACCAAGGGAAAGACTGTCAATGTGATCATTGCGAAACAATAAATATACAAGAAGAAATAAATGAAATAATAGACATGGAAAATATAGAAAAAGACTACTCATTAATAGAAATAAATACAGAACTTTTTAATTTCAAAAAAGGAATAAAACAAATAGGTATAATTAATGACCAAAAAGATTTAGAAAAAATAATACAAATCTTAGATGAATTAGAAATAATTGGAGAAAATCCCCTGAAACATTGGGAATTAAATAAGATAACCTGTAAATTAGACATAATTAATCCAGAATACATAGTAAAAACAGCCTTAATAGAAGCTACAAATCAAGATATACTAGATTTTGAAACACAGATTAAAGAATTACTAGATTTAGGAGTAATAAGGAGATCTAGGTCAAAACATAGATCAGCAGCTTTTATGGTAAGAAATCATGCAGAAATAATAAGAGGAAAAGCAAGAATGGTAATAAATTACAGAAGGTTAAATGACAATACCAGAATGGATGGATATAAACTACCAGACAAAACAGAATTAATAAATAGAATACAAGGAAGGAATTGTTTCAGTAAATTAGACTGTAAATCAGGGTACTGGCAAGTAAAAATGCATGAAGATAGCATAGATTGGACTGCATTCACTTGTCCTGAAGGACATTTTGAATGGTTAGTAATGCCTTTTGGATTAAAGATGGCACCTCCTATTTTCCAGAGAAAAATGGATAATATTTTTAGAGAGTTTAAGAATTTTGTAATAGTATATGTAGATGATATTCTAATTTTTAGTAATAACATGAAAGAACATTTAGGACATTTACAAATTGTTTTTAGACTATTAGTAGATCATGGAATTATAATAAGTAAAAAGAAAATGGAGTTGTGTAAAGCACAGATTAACTTTTTAGGAATAATAATAGGAGAGGGAAAGATAAAATTACAATCACATATATCAAAGAAAATACTAGATATGCCAGACAGATTAGATAAAACAAAAGACTTGCAAAAATTTTTAGGAATACTGAACTACGCAAGAAATTTCATAAAAGACTTAGAAAAAATAGCAGGACCATTATATTCCAAAACAGGATCCACTGGTCAAAAGACTTTTAACACAGAAGATATAAAACTAGTCCAGACTTTAAAGCATATGGTTAAAAACATTCCAGATCTGGTTATGCCTTTAGAAACAGACTATTTGATAGTAGAAACAGATAGAAGTTTTGAAGGATGGGGAGCCGTTCTTAAAACTCGAAAAAACAAATACAGCGATAAAAAAGAAGAAAGAATTTGTGCATATCAAAGTGGTAAGTACAAGGAAAAAGGTAATATGAGTAGTATAGACGCAGAAATTTTAGCTGTAATCTACGGATTAAATGTTTTTAAAATATACATTCTAAATAAACCAGAAGTTTTAGTAAGAACAGACTGTGAAGCAATAGTAAAATTTTATCAAAGAATAAACGAGAAAACAAGTAGTAAGAGAAGATGGTTAAATTTTTTAGACGCCACTTCAGTATACAATCTAGTGTTAGAACACATTAAAGGAAAAGAGAATAATTTAGCAGATCAGTTAAGCAGACTTATGATAAAATGAGTTAAACTAACTTTCTATTTGTTTAGTATGTATGCAGGAAAAGACAAGGGAAAGGAAGAAGCTTCCCCCTCCACAGACAAATATTTACAGACTTTGCTAAGAACTACTCAGTTCAAAGCACAGACTAAAACGGAGACACAAAAGTTAGAAAGACTCTTTTTTGGTAAACAGAATCTAATATGTTATCCAGAATGCAACTTGAATTTCAGGGTGCAGGGAGGAACGAGCATAGACAAAGCTCAAAGGTGTTTGATAGACAACCTATGGATAGCATTTGGAAAGACTCCAAAAGATCATGGATACTTTATTTCGGTTTTAAATGCGTTATGCGCATATTTTACAGACAAAAATCAAGACAAAAAATTTAAATTTTATACAGTAATACAAGGGAAAAAACCAGGTGTTTTCCAAACTTGGATTGATGTAGTAGATAGTATAAGAAATTTTCAGACTCCTTTATTCAAAGGATTTAATGATTTAAATGAAGCATTAGATTATGCTAGGGGAAACTTAGGACCAAACTTCTTTATTTCTCCTTCTCTTAAACAGAATAGACTAGCTCCACAATACAATATCAGTAGAGACACAGATAAAATAATTTTTTGTGACCATTGTGCATCCATGACAGATGCCTTCAAAAAAATAAATGGAAAAAATGAAGAACTACTACAAGAAAAAGACAAAATGGAAGAACATATCAAGATCCTCCAAGAAAGAATTAGAGTTCTACATTTTGAAATTAGTCAGACTCATTCTCCCATTCATACTCCACAAAAGAGTTTTCCATCTCAAAAAATGGATGAGAAGGGTGTGCGTTCCCCAATGAATGCAGAGAAATCTACTATACCAGATATGGGTATAGCTAGTCCAGTTCAAACGGTAACTGGTAAAGACAAATCAAATCCGTTAATGGCTGACACTTTGCCAAAAAGTGTAAGAATACTTCCAGACAGTTTTAACATAGCAGGACCTTCTTCAACTAAGACAAAAAATAGAACAAGAGGAAGAGGGATAAGTTTAAGAAAAAACAAAGGTAAAAAAATAGAGGAAATTCTCAACAATACAGTGAAGAAATTTCTGGAAGAAAAAACTAAAAGAGTGATTATTGAAAATCCAAGATCAGAATCACCGAAATCAGAAAGCAGTAGCTATAATTCAGTTATGGATCCTACTATGGAACAATTCACACAAGATCCTAATGAAGGCATGAGTTTCGACACTATAGCAGAACACAACTTGGACACATAATCAACAAAGAAGAATTCTGTTGAAGATAAATAATTACGTAAGCAATGATGAATGCGGAAGACAAATACTTATGTAAGCAATGATGTAAGAAAGCAGTATCTATAAATAGGTAAGCAATGACGTAATGGAGCATTATCAGAAAAGGACAAAGAGTCAATTAAGCATGTGACGATGGGGCCCACAGCGCACCCGGCAAGCTTTAGAGATTCCTTAGCTCAAATGAAATAAGGATTTGAAATCCGCTCCTCAAGTCTATAAATACTCTCATTCAGAATAGAAAGAGCAGAAGAAAAAGTTCAAGAACATCATAACTTAGCGAGAAGAGTGAGAAAGAGAAAAATTTCGTCAGAGTGTTTAGTTTCTAGTTCATAGTTTCTGTGTTAAAAAAAAAAAAGTGTAAGTTAGTGGTGGTGTCTAGTAACTCCGGTAATCCGGCGAGTATTTGCACAGTTTCCGGGGACTCCCGAAAGGAAAACCTCTCTCCATCTACAGACATGTAAGTATTCTTGTAAGATAATTATTGTCTAGGTATTTCTCCCAGCATGTAATAGTTATGTTTATGATATGTGAATACTGCTTATGTTTAAAATATGTGCATATTTGTTTAAATTACTTTATCCTTAGTATATGGTTATTTTCTTAGCCTCTTACTTAATTGTTTATCCTTAGTATATGGTTAAGCTCTTAGTTTCTTATATAGCGCCCATGGATTAACCTGTAAAGTCCTAGGGATTGATGTCCGCCATGGTTAAAAGTACCAAAGGACTGTTGTCTCCCAGGGTGGGGTTAAAGAAACCGCTTATAAGAATATAAGCTAAGAGAGAGAGATGAACAGGATAAATAATATGAGAAAAAAGGTTAAGAAAATAAAATGAAAGGGATAATGTTAAAACTAGATCATTGATTATGGCGGACTACCGCCCGGTCTCCGATCAGTTTTATAAAAAATAAAAAAAAAATAAAAAAAAAAATAAAAAAAAAAACTTATTTACCGGGAGAATACTTAGATAATAACTCTTACTTGATACAGTCATGGCTATAGATTAAGGAGGAGGGAGTACTGAGTAGGATTTTACAACTATTGCAATTCTTGAATATATCACTGCTTACACATCATTGCTTACAACAAACTTTTTGAAACATATTTATATTTTGAACCATATTTATATTCCATATTTATATTTAGTATGTTATATATAGTCATAATATAAGAAAACAAGCATAAAATTTAAAACTTAATAAAAATTGGGCGAGTCAAGTTATAATCCGATTTTAGCTCATTACAATCCAAATAATTTTTGGGAGGGTCAATGTTAACTCAACTCATTTTAACATGTCCAATCAACTCAACCCGCCTATTTAATACCTCAATGGATAACTAATAATATATAAATTGCACAAAACATTAAGAAAACCTAATATAAAATTCGTGTTAGTCATTAAGAAAATGTAGGGAATATATATATATATATATATATATATATATATATATATATATATATATATATATAAATAAAGTTTCTCATAGTGTCAATCTGGTTTGCATATCAGCTCAATTTCAAAATGAGTTAAATTAAGCGAGGCAAAATAAACTGAGCTAATAAAATAAATAGATTATTAATCCGTCCAAATCTAAATAATTTAAACAAATCATAATTTTATGAGGTGATTTTACCGCCTTCGGTTATCACCTAATAATTGCTTTTGCCTGTTTTCTTTCCAAGGGGCATTTGATTTCTTTGATAGTATATTCTAGAGGAATTTTATTTATAATTTGACCGTAGTACAATAATGCCTTTTTCATAGTTGGAACATTTGATATATTCCTTAGAAAAGGTGGAGGTAGATAGTAGAAGATACGGACTAAAATTTAAATTCATAAATTTTAAATTTTGAATTCATCTCTGCGTCAAGAGATAATTCATGTTCAGATCCTAAAAATGAAGTGTTCTTTGATAAAGAATGTTTTACCCTTAAAATTGAATTTTTCAATATGAATCTGAATTAGTCGAACTTCAAAGTGATACGGAAATCAAGGTGAGAGTATACTCTTCCAACATTTCAAATAAAACATTCTTTTTTCATACTAACAATAATTGTATTAGACTTTCATAAAGCAAAAAAGAGAACATTTTTGACTTTTTTTGTTACTTTTAAGGACAAACTGTGAGTAATATGTGTCAATAATTTCATCTTCCAAATGATTTTGCTTTTTCTTAGTACTAATTTTTTTTTCTTTTGTCCCATTATGTCTCTCATGAAATTTTTGCCTTGTATTTTGATTTTTAATTTAATTATAAGCTCAAAATACATATGCTTAATATACTTTAAAATGAAATTAAAAAAAACTGTTTTGGATTAATCTTTTGATACAATAATAAGATAAAATTTAGTGTTTGTTGATGCTTAGATTGTTAAGCAGAAACAGAGGTAATTACTTTTTTGAGTTTCAATTATGTATCAATTTAAAACCTTAAATAATACTCCCTCTGTCCCAATTTATATGTCATAGTTCACATTTCGAGAGTTAATATTTTTAATTTTGACTGTGAATCTGACATAAAGTCTATGTTTTTGAAATATAATTTACATATTTTAAAACTATGTAAAAAGTATTATAAGTTACAATAACTAACAATTTAACATATGTGAAAAATGCATGTAAAAAATTGTGATATAAGAAAACTCATTTGACTATCAAAATCTAAATACCGTTATATAAATTGGGACCAAAGAATATAATAAGGATTTTGAGTTGAAACTGGATTTATCATATTAGAATATTTCCTTAATTTGAAGCATCCACATTGTAATTAGGGGTACTAATGTTTTTGGATATTTGGTTTTGGAGTTCATCACAACTATTGTTAATATAGTTTTATGATCTTTTTCACAGGAAATCAGTAAAAAAAAAATTAATTAATATAGGAGATCTGTAAAAATGAAAAACACAGAAGATTTTTATAGGATTATTTTTTCCTATTCAAATTGAAAGTAGATATAAAATTTGATGTATATAGAAAAACAAGGAAACTAATTGCTGGTCCCATCAATTATCATATTAATGTTGTGACAAATGTTTGGTTTTGCCAACAAAAACCAACTAATTAAACTAAAGTCTTTGAGAAATAATTATGTAGGTTTAATAGAAAAACTTTGCCATTAAGACACCCCACAAAATACATAAATATGCCAAACTTTTCCATTAAGACACCCTACTTAACCTAGTCATACATAAAACCCAAATTAAACCTTCCATTAATATGCAAGTGGGATGCATGTTTTAGAAATATACAAGATGCTAGGTAGCTATATACTATATATATAGTGTTTAAAAGCAAAAACTAGCTTGTTTAATTATTAATTAGTTAAACTATGATGAACAAATAAATTGTTCTATTTTGAGTGCATTCTTTTGAGCCAAAAGTCTAACGAAAATAATCCCTTCATCCGGTAAAGGTAAAAGTAAGATCTATGTATATCTTATCATTTCCAAACTCTACTTATGAGATTACACTAAATATGTTATTGTTATTGTATTCTCGAGTGCATATTAGCTAAGTAAAATTAACTAACATGACCATTCTTTTAATGCTTTAATATTTGTCATGTTTATAATTGCTAAATTAAAACGTATAGACCCTACAATATTATTACAACATGAAAAGTGTGTCACACTTTAGAAATGCAAATGCAAGTTGATCAAAGGGAACATGTATAGTCTATAGACCCTACAACACAACGCGCACACGCAATGACAATAGCATGCTTAGTGTAATTTTATAAGTGCGATTTGGAGAGGATAGGATGTACGTAGCCTTATCCCTACTTCTATGGGGGTAGAAATGTTGTTTCCGATAGACTTTAGGCTCAAAAGAAGTGTGATCAGATCAGGATTGAAAGGAAAATAACGACTACAAATTAATAGCAAGATGAACAAATTAATGCAAATGAAGTAACATGTAGTAGTAAAAATTAAAGAATAAGATACGATGCGCATACTAACTAATACTATTAAATAATTAGGAGAAGATGAGAAGAAGAGACTACCCCTGCCTCTCCCACATAAAAGTACAACAACACTCAGTTACCTACTATCATTTTACCTAATCATCGATCTCCATACTTCCTATCTAAAGTTATTTCCTCAGTAAGCTGATAATATGCCATGTCCTGTCTAATCAACACATCTAAAGTCATTTTCTCAGTAAGCTGATAATATGCCATGTACTGTCTAATCAACACACATATTTGAATTATTTTTAAAACCCGCAGACTCTACATCCTGAATTCGCTTCTATCGTATTTGGAGGATCGAAAACCCTAATTATATAGAGTTTTGTGTTCTCCACACAAGTACTTTTCTGATGGATTGCACTTAATTTATTTTTTAAAAAAGGAAACACAATGATATATGTATTATAACTAACACAAATTTAATGCTTTAATGTTGTGGTTTGTAATCGTTGCTTAATTAAAATTAATGTATAGACCCTACAATACAACATGCAAATTAAATTTGTAAAACTTTGATTAGAAATGCAAAATGCAAGTTGATCAAAGTGAACGTACACGTATAGACCCTAGTCTGATTAAGGCAGGTTCCATGGGATCATGACTAAATTCATTGTTTTCAGCTTGAACTATATATATATATATGCATGAGAAAGAATTAAATTAGACACATATAATAAACTCACACATATTTTGAACTCACAAATTCTACCTTCTGAATTCGCCTCTCCCAATATTATAAGATTTTAAGTCACAATTTAACGGTCTTCCCCCACAAAATCCTATAGTTTGGAGGACTAGGAACAACTGATTTACAAATCTTATTAACTACAGAATTTAGTGAGCAACGACAAATCTTTCTAAAAATCCTAATTAACGCTTGTGTTCTCCAAACAAGAATATTTTCTGAGGGATTGCAGTTAAAAAGAAAAAGGAAACACAATGATATGTGCAGGGTTCATCTGAATTCCCTGCGTCAGACAATCGCGTTGTATATAGAAGGACAATTTTTTTATGTACAATATCAGATGATGAACCTCCTTGGTGAAAATTCATCCTCCGCTTCTGAATATGATAGACGAATCTGGAGTACAGCTTACGATTTCAGTCGAACCAAGTATTTTTGGTCCAAACCCTATATTTATCTGAAGAAATTTATTGAATATGTATAAATTATTAATTTAGAACTCGCAGTAATAACTTAAAAAGACTATAACCCTAAATTCAAAAGTTTCAAATCTTGACTTTGTCTCTGCTGAATATGTGTATAACTAACACAAATTAAGTTTCAAATCCTGACTCCGCCTCTATTGAATATGTGTATAACTAACACAAATTTGAATTAGCTATGTTTCATTTCTTTCTTTAGTTTATTTATTGTTGGCAAAGAAACCATCATGTGGTGTCTTTCTTGGTGGCCAATCTAACACTTGAATTGTCTTTTAGGTACATATATTATGTGTGATGTGGAGTTGGTTAGCTGTCTGTATGGCAAAGGCTGAGTGTATAGACAAGTTAGTCGTGGGGTGTATCAAACACTTGAAAGACAAAATCCACCAACATATTGAAATGGACCATTTTTATTTATTTTATTTATTTATTTTGCATTAACTGATGAAATTAATTACTACTACAACACAGTACAATGGGAAGTAGGCCTTGAGTTGTAAAGAGGTTAGGGGAAGAGCATGTCCCATGCATCTTTTTGCCATTTTCTATGTAACTAATAAGCAGTGACGGAGTCAGAAATTTCACTAAAGGAAAATCATAACATATGCTTTTACTGCGGCATGCTATGCTTTCTCACCCATTGTTAGTAGGTTGATGGATCGCGAATTCGGCACGGATGTTTTGGCCTTGTGTGCCCATATAGAAGTGAACATACGAAGAAGGCAAGAGAACACCTATTGGACAAGAGTGGCTCCGTCACCGGATGTAGGCAGAGGCCCAGAACCCAAAGGTAGTTCTAGGATTTAAAGTTTACTGATTTTGAGTTCTAATTCCTTTAAAGTTAATGAGTTCTAAATTTATAATCTGCATATACTAAATGAATTTTAAAGACAAACACAAAACTTAGACTAAAACTACTGAATTATGTCGAGCCCGTATCATAAATAGTAAATAAACATCGGTAGAGAACTTCATGTATACAGGAGTTCCAAATTGAATCCTCCATGTGGTAAAATTATATATAGAAAATATAATGTTAAAATTATTTTTTAATGTTTATAGTCCATACATTGAATTCTCTCAACTTTTTCATGTATTTACTTTTTCATATTTGAATTCACCATAATAAAATTTTGGCTCCGCTATTTAATCACGGAGCCACCTTATGCTAGGTTAAAATTTTAGTTTTATATATAAATATTGTATGTTGACTCCCATTGTTTTTTACGTATGTCTACTTTTTCATATTTTCACATCCCCTCGATAAAATTTCTGGCTCCGCTACTGCTACTATTGATTGTAGGGTCAGTATGAAGAGAAATACATAATATGGCTATGGTTAAAGTGTCTCATTCTTGGTGCTCCTTAGAAAGAAGGTGGACATATATAGTTTCATGGCATTAATAATATCATTCAACTAGACTGTGGGGGATTGTCTTTTACACTCCTTTCTAGTCATGTCTTAATCATAACTACTTTAGAATATTAGTCTTCTACTTTGTTTTTCTCATATATACTATATAATATATGTACATTTTTTCTATGTTTGTGTACATGATATGTGTGTGTTACCTGAATTGTATATATATGGAGTATATCTGTGTTGACATGGTTCATATAATCACATGAATCTATATCTTTGGTTTGAAAGTAACTAGTCACATAACATCATGTTCTATGAGAACTAGCTACCACCTAGGGCTATGGTGGTTGGATAGAATTTTTCTACCTTTAATCAGAGATTTCAAAAAATAGAATAAATTCTTATAATGAACCTTTTCTCTTTAATAAGTTTTACGTGCGATATTAATCTGAATTAGTTAAGTCTCAAATTAGTAAGTACCGAATACCACGTAGGTAACCAAAAAAAGAAGATGTTCTATATATCAGAAGAAATAATTATAGCTTAACAAATTAACACTTTTTTGGTCTCTTGTTCTAGTTAGAGTTGTCAATATGGGTCTGCTCGACCCTGTCAAGCCTAGTCCACACGGGCTTTTGAATTTGATGGGTTGGGCAGGATTGACCCACTACAGTGGTGGATCTTAAAATGGTCAACCCAATCCAATCCTACATGGGTCGTGGAATGAGTCAGGTTGGTCCATATTTTCTAGAACATATTTTTCATGATTTTTTTAATCTAAATTCTAACTTAGAAATCCTAACACAAATATTTACAAGATAATATTATACAGTGTTGCTAATCAAGTCTCAAACTATAATTAAATTACTCCAATAAATCTTATTAATTAAGTACAAATTATCTAATGTTTTCGGTTGTTTTTATTGCCCATTAAATACGAAATTTTCGTATTGGATTGTTGTTTCAAAACATTTTAGTTGCATATGGTGTTTCTTATTGTTTGGTGCTCTTAGTGTCTACAAGTGAAGTTTGACTTCAAATAAAGATTTAATAGTAGTTTTAATTATAACTTAGAAATTGTTATTTATTATATATTTTATAAATATAACATAACTTTGTATTTTTCGTTTCACTACTTTGGTACTTAGATTTTGCAATATGAATATATGATGGGTTACATAGACTTTGAGTTTGACTTCTCTTCTTGTGATTCTTAATACTTTATTCGACGGATTGGCCAGCCTCGCTCAAGTCTCACGGGTCGGCAGACTTACCTGGACGGGGCTAAAAAACTTCATTTTTCAATAGGCTCTAAAAAGTTTTTAGCTCAATCCTATCAAACCACGAGCAAAACTAGGCTGGCACAACGGGCCAAACACATATTGACGACTCTATTAGCTTGGATAATTAATAGGGAAGGTGACATGTTAATTTAATGGTGTAAGAAACTTTAAAACTAATTAATTCATCATTAGTATGCAGATAGAAACACATTGGTCTGGTAATTAACGAGGATATTAGGGGAGGCTTTATTGTGGTATTGGAGCAATTAATCTTAGCAAAAAGAAAATAAGATAATTAATATAGTGTTTAATTTGATTGGCCACATAAGAAAAACATATTTATTGCATAACTAATGCAGTGTTTTATTGGTATCAAGTAATAGGAGAATCTATTGATTATTTTATATGAGATAAAATATGAAATAAGAATATGTGTATGATAATATGTTAATTATAAATTATTTCAAGATAAAAATGACCTACTCATAATATTAAAGTAAGTTATTTTTTGTAATGACCGAGAAATTTGTTTGAAGCTAATTCCTTGGGTGAATCGCAAACTTTTGAAATTCTAGATGATAGGCTTGTCCCTTTACCTTTCTTTAGTTAAATAATAAAACTTAATTCGCTTAGCGTAGAACTCGAACGTGTAACCTAAAATAAGTAAATCATGCATAACAATTTCAGTAGTTATTGTCGCATAATTACGATCCTTTCTCATTATTAATCACCCCATATAACTAATAAGTGAACCAAACGACCCTTAGAATATCAGATTTAACTTATATACATTAATCATAGAGTAAACAATTTTATGTTATTAGTACATTTCAACCAATTATAACAAGTTATTTAATTTGAATATTTTTTAAAAAGAAAAAGAAATATGAATCTGTTTTTTCTTTTCTTGTTGTAGTCAATTTTTAAGAATTAAAAAAAAACTAGTACTTTTAAAAGCTAAGCAAGTTGTAATACTAGGGTAATTAATTATGCTTTGAGAGTTGATTATGATTTGAGACCATGTCTAGAAGTTTAGACCAATTAATTATGCTTTTAATTACTCCCTCTGTCCCATATTAATTGTTCACTATACTAAAAATAGTTGTCACATATTAATTGACCATCTTACTAAATAAAGAAAGCATTAATTAAAATTTTCTCATATTACCCTTACAATTAATTCTTTTTAAAAGTGTTCACATTTGTTTGTAAAGTTCCAAAGAAGGTTTTTCAAGGGTAAATTAGTAAGATAAGCTTCTTATTTATTATTTCTTAATATGCGTGTAAAAGAAAAGTGTGCAAATAAAATGGGACGAAGGGAGTACTTTCTTAGCTAAGACGGCTTTAATTACTATGATTAAAAATTATGGTCCCAATTAAACAACCTTCCTTATATATTTATTTCCTTTTAAAAAAATTATTTTTTTGTTTTCTCTATAATCCTTTTTTTTAGATTAAACATTCGGCAATTAGATTTTCTTGATTCGATTAATTCAAATTCATTATTTTCACTTTACATGTTGTAAGGACGGAAAATGATCAAAGAAAAAAGATAAGACAAAATTACCAAATAAACTTAGGTTTACAAACTTAAACCTTATTATTAGATTTGAAGTTTATAAATTATATCAGACAGAGACTGATCTAATGTAAAACGGTGAAGGTGCAATGACATATAAAATTTCTTATATATGTAGGTAATTGAAAAAAATCTTGTAAATGGATCGAACTAAATTGAATAGATTGAACCAATCGAATGTAGACCTCAATTCAATTTGTCGTTAGTTGCAAGTTTGCACTAAAAACAATAATACTAGCTCGTAGTCTTCAAATTCTCAATTTGTCTTTGATAACGAGAAATATACATGTAAGATAATGAGTCTTTTTATTTGTATGATCAAGAGTCACTGATCCAACTAATTCGAATACGCATCTCGTAATACTCATCAAAGGAGAAGCCTCCCTACCAAGATAATAAGGGCTCGTTTGGTTGGGGAACAAGTTATTTCGGGATTAGTTATTCTGAGATTAGTTATTTCAGGATTGTTATCTCAGCTTCAATGTGGGATAAAAATTACACTACAATTCTGAGATAATTAATCTCAGGATAAGTTATTCCGTGATTTTATCCCAACCTAACATGAGATGAACTCATTCTAAAATTAATTATTGGATTAATTATTCCTTATCCCTGGTACCAAACCAGTCCTAAGTGAGATAAGCAAATCTAGTGATTCTTCAAACAGATTTTATTTTTTTTCACTTTCTTCTATTTTTCTTTCCTCATAAATTGACCAAAGTTGGCAAAAATAGTACTCCTATAATACATGTTTGGTATAGTAGTACACAAGCTTTTGCCTATTGAAACTTTAGCCCACATCTTTATAGTTATATATATCTTTGCACTGTGTACCCATAATATTGCATTATTGTGTTGTCTTTTTGTCTTAGCCTCTTTAGTCTTTAGTATGGACCATTACTACAGTGACCCTGGTCCTAAACATTATAGCCAAATTTAAAAAAATTTAGAGTCGGTGAGTTCAAAATGATTTGTAACTTTACTTTATATATAGGGTTAAAGTTAAATACCCTTGACAGTGCAATAAATTATTTATATCATATATCATAATGTAACTCAGTGGTAGAGTCAAAAATTTTGTTAAGGAATTTAAAGTATAAAGAAGTAAGCACACGGAGAAGTCAAGAAAATTCAACATCTAGTATATATATACATAAAATTAAAAAAAAGTTATTTTGACCTAATTGTATGTACATATATAATTTTCTAATGAAAGAGGTTCGTGCGCCCTTGACTCCGACACTGATGTAACATGTTACGTATGGCAAAGTTACTTACTAATTACCTAAATATTTTTTCACACACACATATCATATTATTAGGGTCGAAAACAAAACGTTTACCTAGAGTCACAAATCTCGCTCTAAATTTGCTACTGCATGCCGCATTCTTGCTATTTCTGGTAAGTACTTCTTCATTTTTAATTAAAAATTTCTCACTCGAATCACGTGTATATAGTCAACCTTGTTAGGAAAGCATTGTACTTGTACCCCAATGTGAGATTTTTCAACGTAAATCTAAATTTTGTTGTACCTCAACATCATGAGAATATCGAACATCGAGTGAATAACTAATAAAATAGATATATTCTAATACTCATTTGGGTTGTGGTTCTCTATATATATCACCTCAATATTTTGAAAAGTAGTAAATTAAATGAGGTACTTACATATAGGACCATCTTGATTTTTTTTTTTTTTGAACCACTGTAATTATATCTCATTGTTTGGGTATATATATGTTATAAGTACAAAATTGATTGACAAACCTAACTACCCTTTTTTTTTACAATTTTGAAATTCCACACCATAGGTTAGTCCATTGTACGTAAAGTAGCATAAACTAGACATAGAAAGGTTATAATTGCATAGATTTTTTGTTAGAATTCCTTCAATTAGTTTGTCCTTATTTATTACATGTAACTTTTTTGGAATTTTCTATTAATATAACCATGGTACTTCAAATATTCTTTTAAAGAAGATCTTTTTATTAATAACGCTATTTGGTGTTCGTTTTTGCAATATATAGTGAAACTTTTTTCTTTTTTAAAAAAAATACAGCAGTTTTTCCCCCAAAATGTAGTAACTTAATTATGAGAATACAATATTTGGTTTTAACTGTATGTGTATGTATGTGTTTTTAAAAACAAAAATTACATGTATGTGAAGACATTAACTGTATGTGTGACCAATTAAATCCAATACTGTATGTGTTTTATCAAATTATATGTGTAGGACATATGTATAGAAAATCAACTGTATGTGAAGTGTATGTTGTATATATAAGGAAACCGACTTGAAAATATATGTTGTATGTATATCAGATATTTGTTGTCGTTTTTATTGAGAGAATGCTTACTACTAGGATTATTAGTACACAAATACATGTATCTTGTATATCTGCTATAAAAATATATAAGGTTACTATATTTTTTGTATTTTTTTTAAATACGACTATAAAGAGTAATAAGAGGGCCGAAATAGTATACATCATTCAATATTTGGTAGCTAGTCAAAAAATAAATTATTCATATATAAATTTAATACGAAGTTTTGTTTGAAAGTTAGAAATCCACATAACTAATACACGTACAAGTTATGAAGGAATTTGTGTATTATCTTATTTGAAGTAGAAGATGATATATCTAATATCCCCGTAAAAAATACATGCATAATTAATACTCACATAACTAATACCTACATTACTAATACTTATATAATTCTAACCAACTATCAAACGACCCCTTATTGTTGTCAATTTTTTTTTATGAAATTAAAATAAATAAAAGGTAAATTACGAGAACATATAATAAGTAATTAATAAGGTACTATGGCTTTAATTCCTCGATGTTGACATTATTAAGAGGACTTATATATTGAAAAGTCTTTCAATGAAGGAAACATTTTTGTTTAATCAATAGAAAGATTGAAAAAAAGACTACCAAAAAAGTTTGTACTCTCTCCGTCTCAAATTATCAATTGTGATCGTCTTTTACCTTTAAGGGTGGATGAAAAAATAAATCATTAATTCTGTCTTGAATTTTTAAATCGATAAATAAATTGAGATAACTATTTTTAAAAATTACAATGAATAATTTGAGACGAATGAAGTATACTACTAAAAAAATCACTATTTTCTCACTGAAAAATGTTCAGTGGCTATACCTGCAGATATTTTGATTGAATCGATGAGAATAGAAAAAATAGTTCTAATGTTTTCATATGAAAAAATATGGAAGTTTTCTACTATTTCAATGAGAATCTGTGATTTCACCATGCATTTTCCCGGTGAGCTAATTCGATGGAAAATAAGTGAGAAAATTATATTTTATAACATAAAATTACTAACTGATTCGCGATGAAAACCCTTGTTCCTAGTAGTGATAGTTATCCAGATGACACGAGAAAATTAGTTGGCCGGACTCTCCTTTCCCCAATCCGGCCCACTAAAGTTGGCCCGACCCGAAAAACATCACACTGTAGTGGACCGAGTCGGGCCAATCCGGTCCCATTGCCAGTCTTAGTTTGAAGGTGTCTCTTTACTATCTTTGTCGAATTATGTGGTCATAACTTAAAGGAAGTAAAATGAATCCACGTATTTGAAATATAGCCATCATTTAAGTATGGTGAAGAAAAAAAAAAGAGACATTTATGCCAATTGTGTACTTTTGAAAAATAATGACATGTTTTCCTCATATATTCTTTAAGAGTTTCTTTTTGTGCAATTCTAGTATAAAATTGTTTTTGTTGAAGTAACTTTCTTGGGGAATTCTTGTTCTTTAGGTTAGAACTAATTATAGGGCAAATATTTCTTTCAATTTTGCAATTTATAGTGGATATATCCTTCATTAAAAAAAGATGCATATGTACCTTTATCGTCTGACAAAAGGTGTATATATACCTTTATCGTCTAACAAATGATGTATATTTACCTTTCTCGTTAGCAGACTCAATTTCTTTTAAAAAAAAAATCCTAAAATTAGTTTTAAATTCCAAAATGACACGTGACTTTAAAAAAAACTATCTCACTTCATTTTTTATTCCTATATACCCGACCCAACTAAAAAAAATACTTTTTCTCTTTTATTCAGACTCGATCCAAACTTATTTTATGATTGAATAGAAGAGGAATTGAGTCTTTTCATTTGGATTGGGTCTAGAAGGGTAAAGAAAAGAGTGGGTAGATTTTTAAAGCCACGTGACTTTTTGAAATTAAAAGAATCAGTTTATGTTAACACAAGAGATAAATATACACTATTTATTAGACGGCAGGGTTATATATGCACTATTTTTTTTTAACAAAAAGTATATTTGCTCTAAATTACAATATTAAGAAATATATTTACCCCTTTTTCCTTAATTATATTATATAATGTTTAGTCAAGTACATACCTTGAAAGAACAAATTGCTATCGAAAATTCTGAATTATTTAATTAACTCATAAAAATATGACTCGTTCAGCAAGTTTAAATTTAGGGTATTAATAATTCTCTCATTTATTAACCCCCCGAGTAATATTGTCAAATTTTAAAATTTTTTATTTAATATATTATATATAGTCATAATAAAGAAACTAAATTATAGTGTTCGAGCACCAACTAGATTACATCCCTTAATTCATAATTTTCTGTTTTGAAGTTGTTATACTTTTGTAATGTTTTGCTCTGGTGATTAATAAAAATTTAGTTACCAAAAAGAATCAACATATTTGGTTTAATTTTTTGATATTCGAAATTTATTGAACTGACTAACTCAAATTCACGTCAGATAAATGCAATAAAGGGGTAACGTGTTCCAAAGTTTTACCTAGGGTCACACATAAATAGATTAACACAACACAGTACTCCCTTCGGATCATTGTACTTATCACCCTTACTAAAAATAGATAGTTCATAATACTTGTCATTTTAGAAAACCAAAACATAATTAATTGTTTGTTTCCACTTTTATCCTTAGTTATAAATATGAAAGCATATTAAATTGAGAGAAGTAATAACTAAGGATAATTTAGTCAAATTACCTTTTACTTAATGTTTTTCTCAAGAGCGTGTAAATAAAAATGTGATAAGTAAAATGGTCGGAATGGAGTATTATTTAGTAGGTACACAACTAATTAAATAAACCAAACCTAGAGGTTAATTATGTCAAATTACAGTTAGTTAAACTTCAGTCAAAATTAAAAATTTGTGTCCCACATGGACATGTTTAGTCAATCTAACCCTATATTTTAATATTCTAAACCTAATTAATAAATCACAACATTTGCCTTGCTTTTAAAGTACTATTGACTTCCCATATTTCCAACTATCACAATAATCACATTAAATTAATCCAACTTCCCTTTATCAAATTTGATCAAGTAATTCCAAGAGAATAAATCAATTAATTTTTTAATCCCATCAAAACAAATAAACAAATACTATGAAAATGATACTATTATTTTATTAATACCATAATGGAAAATAACAAAAGGAAAAAAATGAATAGCTGGCCTTTAAAGATCTTTGTTGTTTTGCTGGCTTCTGAAGATACAGCAGAGTTTCTTCAGATCCGAAGAAAATGGTCAGAAAAATATAATTTTATTCAACCAACCAAAACCCATAAAAATATACTTATCAATTATCAAGAAAGCTCAAAAAAAAAAATTAGGACGTAGTGCAGTGGATGATGTTGCTCTTGCTCCTTTCTTAATTAGAGGTCTCAATTTTGAATTTTGAGTACGAAAAAAATCCTTTTTAGGGAGCGTTACTCTTGAATAGACCCTACACAACGTGAATCTGAATTAGTTGAGCTCCAACACGACTACCAAATAAAAAACAAAAATGTACTATAACAACAACATACCCTTGTGGAGGTTGTTACCACTGTCTCGTGGAGGTAGAGAGACTGTTTCCGAAAGACTCTCAGCTCAAGTACAGCAAATTCAAGTATATCTCAAAGACTCTCAGCTCAAGTGCATCAAATTCAAGTACAAGAAGAAGAAAATAGCAGAGAAAACAAAAATATACTAAAAATAAAACAACTACAATTTTAGATTATTCGAACTCTAATACGGATATCGACTATCGCAAAAATTAAAAAATATAATAAAAGAACAGGTAAATACTAGTGAAAGTTAAAAAGAGTCCTAGAGAGAGAGAGACAACTTTTACATGGACACACACATACATGTGTGGACATAGTATATACATATAGAAGTCATCATATATATGTGTATACACATCTTTTTCTTTTGTATATTACTTGCAACAAACAGAAAGCTCTCTCTCTCTTTTGTGTGTGTGTGTGTGAGAAATATATATTTGTGTGTATTTTCAGACAAAAAGATGACAAAGAGTTTTGTTAGTGAAAGTCTCACTGTAAACAAGTTTTTCACTTTCCATCAATTTTGATGATTTGTTAGGGTTTTCTTTGTTTTTTTTTCTCTTGTTTCTGGTGAATTCTGAAGTGGGGTTCTGTTATTTTGTTGTGGGTGTTTGAGAAACAGTTTAAAGGTTGAATCTTTTGGTTTCTTGGAGCAAATTTTACTGAGTGTCTTGATTTTTTTGAGAAGAAAAGATTGGATTTTTGGCTTGATTTTGAGCTCAAAGTGAGTAATTTTGTGTTTAATGGATGATTAGGTGGGAATTTTCCTGTTTTGAAGTGGTCAAATTGAAAGAAAATGAGGAGTTTTGGGTTGAATCTTGTCAGATTGTTTTAGTTTGGTGGTAATTCAACAAATTCTCTTTGAGTTTTAGAAAAAAAATTGAATCTTTTTGGGACTTGGAAACTGGTGTTTGGAGCAATTTCTTGATTTTGTGATGCTTTTGCAGAAGGAAGTACTATGTACTGGAGATAGATTTCTTTGTTGAAATAGATATAGAAAGGTATGGACTTTTTGAAACTTCTCTGAGTTGAATTTATTGTGATTTAGTTTGTTTTGCTAATTGGTACAATTAATATGCTTAAAGAATATTTGTTTCTTTTATTTGATGACAGCATTTTCCATTCCTAATGGGAAAATAAGTATTTATGAGCTAAAAAGAGTTGGTTCTTGAAATTGATTGTCATATTGGTAAAAAAGTTTTTGTTGACATCAAGATGATTACTTTTATGGATCCAAAGGACAAAGTGAAGGAAATAGAGAAGTGTTTAGATTCTCAACTATGGCATGCTTGTGCTGGTAGTATGGTACAAATGCCCTCAATTAGTTCAAAAGTTTTCTATTTTCCTCAAGGACACTCAGAACATGCCTCTGGTAATGTCGATTTTAGGAGCTCGATTAGGATTCCATCGTATGTTCCTTGTAAAGTCTCCGCGATTAAGTATATGGCGGATCCTGAGACTGATGAGGTTTTTGCCAAGATTAGGTTGATTCCTGTTAGCAGGAATGAGGTTGAGTTTGATGATGATGGGGTTGTTGGGATGAATGGTTCGGATAACCAAGATAAACCTACTTCATTTGCTAAGACGTTAACGCAATCTGATGCGAATAATGGTGGAGGTTTTTCTGTCCCGAGGTATTGTGCAGAGACGATCTTTCCTCGTCTGGACTACTCTGCGGATCCTCCTGTTCAGACCATCCTTGCTAAGGATGTTCACGGGGAGACGTGGAAATTCAGGCATATTTATAGAGGGACGCCAAGGCGCCATCTGTTGACGACAGGATGGAGTACTTTTGTGAACCATAAAAAGCTCGTTGCTGGTGATTCCATCGTGTTCTTGAGGGCTGAAAACGGGGACCTTTGTGTAGGCATTCGGAGGGCAAAGAGGGGAATTGGAGGTGGACCTGAGACTTCTTCTGGATGGAATCCGGCTGGTGGGAATTGTATGGTACCATACGGAGGGTTTTCCAGTTTTCTTAGGGAAGATGAGCATAAATTAATGAGAAATGGGAACGGGAGCAATAGCGGGAACTTGATGAACAAGGGAAAGGTGAAGCCGGAATCAGTTATTGAAGCTGCAAATCTTGCAGCCAGTGGACAACCATTCGAGGTGATCTACTACCCTCGTGCTAGCACTCCGGAGTTCTGCGTGAAGGCTTCGCTTGTAAAGGCAGCATTGCAGATCCGTTGGTGCTCGGGGATGAGATTCAAGATGCCTTTTGAAACTGAAGATTCTTCACGGATAAGTTGGTTCATGGGAACTATATCTTCAGTTCAGGTCTCCGATCCCATTCGATGGCCAGATTCACCGTGGAGGCTTCTTCAGGTAATACAATCTTTATTTAGTGCCTCCCTGTTGTGATCTTGTTCCCCACAAATTTGTTTCTTTTTTTGATAAAAATCAGAAATCATTTCCTTAATAACACACCAAGCTGGTGTCAAAAACTATATACAACAAGTGTTAGTGTCGCACTCGTTATGTTATACACAGATTGTTATAGGAAGTGATTCAGATGGGTGTACCAAAAAGGAAAAAAACGCCTAATCTTATAAAGAAAAGATAAACAAACGGTGCTGCAAACATTCTTTCTACAATAAATCACATTTGAATTTGTCTTTGACTTTAAATTTGTTTTAGAGAAAAAAATAATATCATGTCCCTTGTCTTGGTTATCAGGGATTTTTTATGTTCTGTAATGAGCTGTCTGATGATTTTCACAATCTCGTGAAGTTGGAGAGTTTTGATACCCGTACTTGGAGTGCTCTATCTGTATGAAGTCTGTAATGAACATAATTTTTCTGTTGTCTCCTTCTCTGAGTTGGTAAAATGGTAGCTTTTGTACTTAAAATGGTAGTAGCTTTTATTTCCCGAACAGAGTGTTGAATTATTACGTAGTGCTTCCTGTTTTGCTATGGAAATTCATTGGGATGTTCAATTTAGAAGGTATTATGATATTATCCAGATTGGTTGCCTCTTCACTTACAAAAAAGGGGACGGAATCTGTCAATTAGTTTATTCTTGCTTAATTTAGTATGATCCTCTCTTAAGTTGAGATGAATTCTTGCAGGTGACGTGGGATGAACCTGATCTGCTCCAAAACGTGAAACGTGTCAGCCCGTGGCTCGTGGAATTAGTCTCAAACATGCCTACCATTCATCTTTCTCCCTTCTCGCCCCCACGAAAGAAACTAAGATTACCTCAACATCCAGATTTTCCTCTCGATGGCCACCTTCCTATGCCGGCTTTCTCCGGTAACCACCTTCTAGGGCCTAATAGCCCCTTTGGTTGTCTTCCCGACAACACCCCTGCTGGCATGCAGGGAGCCAGGCATGCTCAATATGGTTTATCATTATCAGATCTCCACTTTAATAAGTTGCATTCTAGTTTGTTTCCGGTTGGTTTTCCGCCACTTGATCAGGCTGCAGCAGTACCCCGTAGACCCCTGAATAGTCCAATGATCAGCAAGCCATGCAACAATGAGAATATATCGTGCTTGCTAACCATGGGAAATTCTGCTCACTCTACGAAGAAATCTGATATTGGGAAAGCACCACAACTTGTGCTTTTCGGTCAACCTATACTTACCGAGCAGCAGATCTCTCTTAGCTGCTCGGGAGATACTGTTTCTACTGTTCGTACAGGGAATAGCTCCTCGGATGGGAACGCTGATAAAATTGCGAACGTGTCCGATGGTTCAGGCTCTGCACTTAATCAACGTGGTTTAACAGAACGCTCACCATGCGACACATTTCAATCTGACCCAAATACCGAGATTGGACACTGTAAGGTTTTTATGGAATCAGAAGATGTAGGTCGCACTCTGGATCTTTCATTGCTAGGATCTTACGAAGAGTTATGCAGGAAATTGGCAAATATGTTCGGTATTGACAACTCGGAGATGCTTAGTCATGTACTTTACCGGGATTTCACTGGCGCGGTCAAGCAACTTGGTGATGAACCATTTAGGTGCGTTCTCAAAAAATTTCCCATGTTTCTTGACGTACTCCACTCTCTGTCTCCCTAAATCCACTCTGTATATTCATATATAATGAAATATTTCGCTTGTGTGTCTTTTCTTCCTTTGTTTTGCAGCGACTTCATGAGAACAGCACGAAGGTTAACAATTCTAGCCGATTCAAGCAGCGACAATGTAGGAGTTCGGGAGTAGAGAAAATAAGTAAATCTCCACTTCCCTTTTCCGAACTGTACAGCTGGATGATCGAGTGCTCTGTCCCTAACATCTTAACGCTTCTGGACACGCTGATGAAGATGTTCAATTACCAAGTTCAAGAGTGGAAAAGTTTGCTACTACAACAACGTTTTCAGTTCGAATGATGTTATTTCTCCAGGACAGTATCTTTACTAGTTTTCGAGTTTTCTTTTGTTTAGACAATACCTACAAAGAACAAGATAGAACTTGTTTTTTGTAGGCTTTGTCTGCTTAATTCTAGTACTCCATTTTGTTAATGGAAAGGCCTTCTAAGAAGGCTTGAAAGACTACTACTAGTTTTTGTTTTTCTATCTAATCAGTACAGTTCAAAACTTCTAAGGTTTTTCTGTTTCATTGATGATCTAGTATTCTGTCTTCTGCTCGAACTATGTATATATAATCGAACATTTCGTTCAAGTATGCATGTATACAAAGTCAACATTCGTTGTCACGAACGATCTGACTTCAAATTCTTGATCCGTCTCTATCTTTCGCAACACCTCCAAAGCCAAAGGAGATGAAAGGAACACAAATTTGATTGCAAAAAAAGAGTTAAAAGATTAGCATATATAGAGCCTATATGCTAAGAAATGCAACATAAAAGGCCGTTATCAATTGGCCATTTTGATCCTTTTTCAACAACTCGATTAATTTAGTAGATCGTTTTAGAATGTCATAATCACTATAGATCGAACATGTATATCCAATTTTTACCGTACGAGTACGATGGTTGGTTGTTTAACTATACCTATCGTCTCATAAAAGTATCACTATATGTACTTAACATTACATATTTACGCTGAGTTCGGAAAAGATTGCACTTCAAAAGGGTGTGATATAGACGGACGACTTACAACATATTGAATATTTTGCGTGCACGATTATGTTATCTTTATTTGAAAAGTTTTTGGTATTTTTGAAATTGGATTTATTATTAATCTTGATTATGATTAAGTATAAGTCTAATCAAATAAATGGAAAAAAAGTTATTAGTACTTCCTTCGGACCATTTTACTTGTGATATTTTTGGTTTACCCGCTCCTTAAGAAAAAACATTAACTAGAGTATAATTTGACTAAATTACTCTTATTTATTACTCCTCAATATTTAATATTTCTCTCTTTACACTACATTAATATCTCTCAATATTTATGACAAACGGTAAAGGTGGAAACAAACAACTTATCATACCTTGATTTTTTTATACGACAACTATTTTGGACTATCTATTTTCAATAAAAACGACAAGTAAAGTGGTCCGGAGATAGGGGCATAGCCAACTTAGGACTAGAGGGTTCATCCGAATCCCCTTGGGTTGAAAATTACACTATTTACACATGGTTAAAATCATCTTTTATGTATATATAGTAGATGTGAACCCCTTTTGGCTAGTTCATACATTTACTTGTTCATTTTCCGAATCCCCTAAGTAAAAATTCAGGCTCCGTCAACGCGGGGAGAGTACTAAATTGACAAGGAAACAAGTGGCACATGTGTACACAACATAAACTGCAGTCCCTAAAAGAGCAGAGGTCACATGGTAGACCAAAAACATTTGAAAAACAAGATACCCCAAAACAAAGTCCTAACATTAAATACTGCTATTTTGTTGCCGCAAGAATTGGGAAATAATTTTAATTATTTGTGATTAAGTATTGGGATTGAGGTAATTAAGTATTAATTAAATTTAATGAAAACATTGACCTTAATTTCAGCAACAAACAATAAGAACAAGAAGCTGCAGCAAACACAAAGTCAAAGATAGAGTTACGCAAAGACAACATCAGCAAACACCAACAACAAATGACTTTTTGTTTTCACTTTTCTTTTTCTTTTCTTTTTGGTTTGAACTAGGGTTGGGGTGGGGGTGGGGGTAGGTCAAAAGGTGGATTCAGATATTAAAGTTTATGGATTTTTTTGCGCGATTTCAAGTTAATATTTAGGATTATTTATTCGTAATAATTTTGCACTTTATTTGAAATTAGCGTAATCATGAAAATTTTAAATTCAATTTAAAATTGTATCTCAAATTTAAAAAATAACTTATATAATTTGTTTGCCCCAATTCACTTTTCACTTTTAAAGTTATATTTAATTACATTAAAATAAATAGGGGGAGAATTGTTGTTATTCAAAGTTGAGGGAGTGTTTGAATTTTAAAGTAAAGTTAAGGGATGTAAATGATTTTCATCCCATTGAAAATATAAACATTATCCCAATCTTTTTTGCAAAAATATAACCAAATAGAACTCTATCTCAACTCCAACTTCATAAATCTCAAAAAATAAAAAAAATATACTGAATTTATAACCAAACACATCAACAACAATATATTCAATGTGTCCACACAACAAGGTCTAAAGAGGATAGAGTGTACCAGACCTTACCTCTGTTTCAAAAGTGACGTAGAGAGGTTGTTTTCGATAAATCCCCAGCTCAATATAAAAATAGTCTAAAAAAAATAGAATGAAAATATAAAAGATAATAGATAATAATAAAAATAATTATAAGAATATTATAATAAAATAATATTACGATCAAATTATATGAAATAATTAATAGTAATAAAAATCGAAGAACGCATAACCAAACATACTTGATAAATGTCTTACTAATACTCCCTCCATCCCATATTAGTTGTACACTTTTCTTTTTATACGCATATTAAAAAATTATAAATAAGAAGATTATTTTACTAATTTATCATTAATTTTTTTTTTTGAAACTTTACAAATAAATGTGAACACTTTCAAAAAGAATTAATTACAATGGTAATATGGGAAAAGATTAATTAATGTTTTCTTTATTTAGTAAAGTGGTCAACTAATATGAGATAATTATTTTTAGTATAGTGAACAACTAATATAGGACAGGGGGAGTATATACCCTTACAAAGCTTGAACAAGAAAGGCCAAATCCCCTTAAACTTGCTCAAACTTTCCATTTAGACACTTGAACTTTGCCTTGTTCCAATTGAACACAAAAATATACATAAATTTGTTCCTATTAAATACAACATACTGACTTGGCACATTTCATAAATAAACGCGTTTACTTACGCGTCTAATGTGAAAAGAATTATTTCACATATTTAAAAATTACTACATAGATAAAAGTCACACAAAAAGGGTTGAAATTAATCCATACACAACTACCCTCCATTCTAATTACTTGGGCGATTTTAGGGATGGAAAACCCTAAAAAAATCTGATGTCAAAGATGGTAATATTATCGGTAGATCACGTCAGCCCATCACTCACGTCGTCACGCGCCTAAACATAGTGCAGCCTACACCTGTGCCTAGTCAGCATGTTGTGTTTAATAGGAATAAACTTACGTATAATTCTATGTTCAAGGTAAAGTTCAAGTGTCTAAATAAAAAGTTTAAGTCAATTTAAAGGGCCGGATATGTGTTTGGCCAACAAGAAATTATTGAATTCACGTGAACCCATAATTAAGGGGGTGGGGTGGGGGTGGGGGTGGGTGGATAAAAAGGTATACAAAGTGGATAGATTCTAGATGGAATGAGGCGCACGTGTGAAGGGGGTCGACACGTGTAAGTCAAAGAAAAGGGGTTAAATGGTCAAAAGAGTAAATAAGGTTCACGTGTGGCTAACGTAAGCAAGAGTAGATTTTTGCATGGCTTGCGCCGTTTTGAAGACCGCGCTGTTTCTTTTTTCTTTCATCATAAATCATAATAATAATAATAATAATAATATACATTTATTTTTTCAAAATATTACAATTAATTAGTACTACTTATTTTCAAAAGAGTCGAGATTCAAAAATATACCTAAAATATCTGCACTATTATTCGTGTGAGTTTATTATCTAAACTATCACAAAATGTTTATCGAAACACATCTAAACTATTAGTTGCTTGAGTTTAATACCTAAAATTTCAAGTGAACAACTAATAATTTAGATGTGTTTCGTTAAACATTAGTGATAGTTCAAGTAAAAAACTCAAACACCTGATAGTTCAAATATGAAACTCAAAATATCAAAATACTTTAAATATATTTTTGACCCTAACTCTTTTCAATTCATCCTTTTTGTTTCATTTTGTAGGTTTCTAAAAATTACAATGTATTTACTGGAAAAAAAATATTCCAACTTATGTGATAGTTTGACCAAAGACAGGTTGAGTTTATGGATTTTAATTTGGATTCTAAATAAATTATTTATATGCATTAAGTAAATTTTAATGTACAAGTTCAAGGTTTGAATAAAAAAAAAATAATTTTTTTATATCATATTTATAAGAGATTTTCATTTTTAAACACAAAAGATATGAAAAAATTATTTATTTCTTTTAAATTTTAATATCAAACTATTTCTTTTAATCAATAAGAACTTATTTCGTTTAAAAAGACTAACTATTTTTCTCTTTATACGCATGAATGTAGCTCTTCAACTCACTAACCAATTCAGGCCAAAAAGACAATCTTTTTATGTGCATCCAAAGATTCAAGAAAAATATTTGACCTTCAATTGAAACAGTTATAGGTGTCAATGAACCGATTTCACTAACAGAGTGAAGGAAACATTAATGTTACAAATTTAATTATTTAAGACTTTTAATAAAAAGATAATAAAAATAAACAAGATTCCCTCTATCCTACGCCATGGAAGGGCTACCCATAAAAATTGATTTAATTATACTTTCTAAATGTTGTAGTCTTTAACTGCTCCGATTCTTCCGGAATATCATATATAATATAATATGATGGGTGTTTCTTTATTTTTTTCTTTATATATTGGTAATATATTTTTTATTGTGGTATATATATGATGTACATAGATAAGATATTATGCATGATGGTATCATTATGTGCATGCATGTATAGTAATCATAGTTGACACCTTATTAGGTGTGGAAACTTGAAAATATGAACTAAATACTCCCTTTGTTTCTTAATTTTGACATAATACAAGTGGGACATCACGTAGAATGTATGTGTCTATATATTCAATTTTATATAAGTTTAAGTGTTTACTTGTGCAGACACAAAGTTAAAGACCACAAATATCAGTTGAGATCAAGTTAAAAAACGCGTTTATATATTATGCTAATAGTAAATACTTCATCATCGAGCATGAAATCGCCTTTTGGTAGATAAAACTTACCCTATAATAACACTATTAAAACCCTGAATTTCATGATGGACATTCCTATAAGAAATACGGGATTTTTGATGAAAAGTTTGTCAAAAATATTTTCGACAAGCTATTTTTTGACGGATTCTGTTGAAAAGTCGCAGCTTTAGTAGTGTGTGATTTCACGGTGAAAATTTGGATTAGTCGAGTCTCAAAATAAGTATCGAATATCGAATAAGAAATAAAAAAAAAAATAGAAAGGCATACATCCATTTCTGGTGCAAAAAGTGCACATACTTAAGACACAAGTACTTGTATACAATTATTATACACAACTTGGGGATCCATTATATTTGAAGTCATTGACATGTAAAACTTTACTGACAAAGATCCATTTTATGGGCTTTAACATCAATAAACATCATTTAATTATCAAAAAGAGAAGACTATTATACTAAGCTTCTTAATTTCCACTCCTAATAAATCCTAATCAGATCCTAATTAAGCCACACTACTTAGCCTTAATAACATTAATTAAGTACTACCTCCATTCGAAATTACTTGTCACTTATTTTTATTAATTGAGTTTTCACTTTTACTTGTCATTTTTGACATATCAAGAAAGGACAAAAAAAATTCCTATTTTACCCTTGGCATTAATTGTTTATTCTCCAAACTAATTTTAACACACAATAGTAATTAACTATCAATTAATAGGGTAGTATGGTAAAATAGTCATGTTAGTAATTATTTCTTAATAGGTGTGTCAAGGCAAAAAATGACAAGTAAAAGTGAATGGAGGGAGTAAAAAAAAAAATACTCCCCCATCTCAATTTTAAAAATAAGTGTCTCAAATTATTCGTAATTTTAGAAATTTAGGATAAAATTAATTTTTCTTTTCCTATTTTACTTTTAAGAGTAATTATTCTTGAATATTTACAAATACTTCAATTATATGATGATGCCATTTAAATAGAGTAAATATTCAATTTTAAGACATTATATCTCAAGACATAAATAAAAATAAGATAGTTAAACCCTCTTAACTAATATTTTTTTTAGAAATAAGTGGGGGGAGGGGGGGGAAACAAAAACACGACTGCTTTGAACTATTTTTTCTTGAGCCGAGAATCTAACGAAAATAACTTCTCTACCTTTAGAATAAAGATAAAGTCTATCATCTACGTACACTTCACCTTTTTTAAATCTTACGTTGTAAGATTATATTAAATATGTTATTATTAAAAAAAAAACACAACAAATAATTTAAGAACGGACACGAAAATATTAAAGAGATAGAGAGAGACACTTTACTTGAAGTGAAATAGTCACCGACAGATGGAACAACACACGAAACACAAAAAATTAAAAGCAAAGTAGTTTTGAGTTGGATCACGTGAATACACAACAACGTTTGATCAACGTTGTCTTTAATCCTTTTTATATCTTCAAATTTGAGTCTCTCATTAATCCGAATGAATTCAAAATTTAAATTTTATAAGTTTTGTATATTAAAATGATAACGCTCAAATATTAATAAGTGAATTTTAAATTTAATTTTTGTACACGATACTATTGAGTAATGTCAACATCCTGCCTAGTGGAAGGCTCACGAGAGAGCTAAGATAGCCTTATTATTAACTGTAATTTTTGGCATGATGGAAAACGCTTGATCCTAACATATACATATAATAATTTGAGTCAAAGCTATCGCATTTCGCTGAAATCATATCGTAAAGGCTACCTTCGCCCCTGACATTTGATTAGTTCGAACTGGGTATGAAAATTTTGATTTAAATCGTTGATATTTTTGAATATCTGAAAATTCATGTACAAATAGAAAGTATTTCTCACAAGCAATTAAATTTTTTTGGATATTTGTAAATCCAGAGTTTCAAATTCGCAATCCAATTCAAAATACGAAAAATTAAAAACTAAATTTAAAATTCAATTCGTAATTGAAAAATAAATAAAAACATAAATCTAAAATTTTAGTAATTCGATTCAAAATTCAATTTTCCCAAACAAACTATGCGCATTCATACTCATTAATTAGTCATTTCTATGGTCATTTAAAAAAATCACACTTTCATTTATAGTAAAATTTTATTTTTTTTCACAAGAAAATAAGAGTTGAAAACTCTATGTGAAAACACATAATTAAGCTCCATTATCACCAACCAGAGGCGAAGCCAGAATTTTAACTTTATAATGACGATTTGATCAAGTGTTAATAACTAGGTTCTAAACTTAATATTTGAACATATTTAATAAATTTACTAATAAAAACACATTGTTTCAATAAAAGTTAGGGGTTCGATCAAATCCATACTCGGACTTCTAGCTCCGCTGGTGTCACCAACATTAGTTTTTACATGCATAATCATAGAAAAACAATCAATGTTCAGTAATTCATGAGTGGTCAAACCATACTACTTCAATAAAAGAGAAATTAAGAAATAGGGGACATGAAACACTTTCCAAGGCTTTTATTTATTTATTTATTTATTTATTTATTTATTTATTTTATGAAACAGTTAATTAAGCACTTTGTTTTCAGCACCCAGGAAATTGATCCCCATAATATCTGCAACATGTTTAATTTCACTCCATCCATCAAAATAGTACTGTCGTGACCAAAAATAATTAAATGTACAACTTGTACTAACACAAATAATATAATTAATTTTTGGTAAAAGTTTTTACTTCCTCTGTCCATTTTTACCTTGTTCGATATATTAAAAATAAAGGTTTAATAATATTTGTCTAATTTAAAAAATTAGTGAATAATTTATCATTTTGTATTCATTTTATCTTTGCTATTGAATACTATTCATTACTCAATGCACTTTTTCAAATCATTAAATTTATTATATTCAAAGGATGATATAGTAAAATTACCCCATTATTTATTACTTTCTTAAGGTGTATGCTAAATCCCCCCCCCCCCCCCCCCCCCGGCACACACACTCCCTCCGCTCAAAATTACTTTTGACATATCAAAAAAAGACAAATAAAATTTCTATCAATTTCAACTAATACCAATTAATAGGGGTAATATAGTAAAGTCATTATGTCAATTATTATTTTCTTAATAGGTGTGCTAGTCAAAAAGTGGCAAGTAATTTTAAACGGAGAGAGTATATATATACTTCTTCCAGATTACTTTACATGTCATCCTTGTTAAAAATATATATTCCATAATACTTGTAGAAAATCAAGATACAATTAGTTGTTTGTTTCCATCATTACAAGTATTAAATTGAGATGAGTAATAAATAAAAATAATTTAATCAAATTATGCTCTACTTGATATTTTTCTCAAGAAGCGTGTAAACAAAAACTGTGACCAGTAAAATGATTCAGAGAGAGTAACGTAGAGTAAATTAGCTCATGAACATATGATTTGTAAAAAAAAATTCTGACTGAGAAGGCTGCTGGTGAGAAGAATCGATCCCAATTCTCCCATACGGGGAATTCACTCACCCAACTAACTGCACAAACCAGCTTGTTTCACTTTAACATGTCCTATTATTAACTCACCCCATTTTAACCCGTCAAAATTATATATTCATCCCAATCCACTCAAATTTACACCACTAATCAAATTACAAAATAATTTCATAATTATAAAGTTTAATTACAAGTACATTAATTTGGGATAAATAAAATTAAATAAAAGAAGACAAAGAAGTTAGGAAATTGAGGAGAGGAATGGACGCATGCATGCATGTGTAGTCTTGGGATTAACTTTGCTTACAATTTACGTTAAAAGATCAATCACTTCAGAAAACTAAAAAAAAGTTCTGTTTGTTTTTTGTTTTTACATTTTTTTTTTTTTTTTTTTTTGGTTTGATAGATCCAAAGCAAACACCAAAAATGGTGGGAGAGAGGAAGACCTTTCATTTTGGACATTTTTGCATCATCAAAAACATTTATGAAGAAGCATGGTTGGTTTGTCCTAATAACACACCTTCACTTTCAACCTACCGCCCCCCCCCTCACCCACCCCACCCCCAACCTAATAAAACCAACACCCCTATAGGAGTTAAAAAAGAAAAGTATTACCTTTCTCTATGTTTGATTTGACACCTTCTTTAAAAAGCAATAAATAAAATGATTATTACAAGTAATCTAAATGTTGGCAAAATAAAATAGGTATAAAATGATAAATTATCTTTTGGTTTACTAAAATGGAAACATCTATTTTTAGTACAGTGAACAAGTAAAAGTGGATGAAAAGAGTACCACATTCTTAAGAGTTTAATGAAGTAATATGCATTAACATTGTAAATAGTATTAACACCTTTATATAAAGAATCGATCGAGTTCATTATTTACTTTTTCTAGTCAATATACATAAATTATACATGATTATATATAAATTATACATATATTGTATACTAATTAATTATATTTAGTTTAAATGATTTGATAGATGACTATTTAGGTTGACTTTTAAGAAATTACATATTTATACAATCACTTGTAAGGTACGTATGTAAATTACAAGAAAATTTCTGTGATAAACACTTATCAGTAACTTGGTATAGGTTAAATATTCATTCACAATATAAAAATAATTTTACAATATTAGCATATATAACTTAAATTATATTTGCTTAATTATAAAAACTAGTAATTTCTTAGTTTAAGTTTTATATATTCGCAATGTAAAAGTATTAATACAATCAGACAATTTATAAGAGATAATTATAAATAAACCTGTGTAATCTATCTATCTATCTATCTATATTTATATTTATATTATATTAAAAGTGTGAAGCACCTTATAATGTGATTCGAACTTTTTGCCCTTCATTAAAAGTCTTTTCTTTAGACAAAATTGTCTTTTCACTTCTCCCTTCAAATTAATACATATCACTTTTTGTACTCAATTAATAAATATATAAAATATTCTTGGAAATAGGAAAAAAAGATGAATTATATTTGCAAAAGGTTTCCACCAAAAAAAACACACACGCACACTTCAATATATTTGGAAAAGGTTATATATTTGGAAAAGGTTTCTATTTATATTATATTATATACAATATATGTCATTATAGAGTTTACAATTTTTGCACGTCCAATAATATATTCATATATTAGGTATATTATATAGTATATATTATTACACAAAAGGTAATTTAAATATACTAATTCCTACTACTAAATCGATTTATAATATTGAAGTGGGTTTTTTAATTGATATGTGAGAAATTCTTTGAAAATTTATTATTAATTAATTAGTGTCCTGTTTATTCTCGAAGTTCCAATGTCATACCTATTTCACACGAATAAAAACACCGTTTCTTTTTGTTATATAAATGGTTACCAACATGCAAGCATCAACAACCAACAATCAATTTACGTAGTTGAGTCCTTTTATGACTTTACGTCTTATTACTTTTTATTTTGTTTATTTAATGTGGTTAGTTTTGTTTTGTAGTAGTGTGTATTCATTCTTTTTGTTGATTGAAAATCTAACCTTTTCATGTATATGTTATTCTTTTTGGTATATTTATTCTTCATTATGCTTGAATTGTTATAGTGATTTTGTCTCTTTATCAAAGTACCAAAATATATATAGATAATTGCTAATTGAGAATTTTTTTTTGTGAAATATTGATAGTATCTATGAGTGAAGAGACAAATTTGCTTGTGATTTGAGGTAAGTTTTCTAAAATTTTAGTATGTTTAACTTATCATGTATTTTTTGAGAGACAATTGCTAATTGAAAAGTTTTCTTTTTATGATTTTAGTATGTTCTTAAAATTTAAAATAATAAATTATCATATATTCTTTGATAGATAATTGTTAATTGAGATTTTTTTTGTGATTTTTATTTATAATGACTCATATACAATTAATAATTTAAAATTGACGTATTTACAGTTTTGACCAGATTCTTTGGATCGTTACATTCTGTCACAAGAAATTGGTTAGTCATTCTGATTCTATATGAATTCTCTTTTAAAATTTGATTCTATGCAACTGTTTCAATTGTGAATAAATTATTAGATCTGAAATATCTTCATTATTTTTAATAATGGCTCTAATCATTGTCTTTTTTCTTTTGGATACAAGCAATATCATTTAAATAGATTATGTTATGTCGGCAGTATCCACCGCAACCACTGATTTGAGTTCTGCTAAGTCTCACAGCAAGTAGTTCATAGAAAAACATATCAAGCGTCAAAAACAAGTTGTATGGGTAAATAATGTGTAAATACTGATTGATTAAATTTATTATTTTGTACTTTTATTCGATTTTTGTTCATGAATCTATTCTTGGAGATTTTGTAATTTGTCGCCTTTTGACTTATATAATTTGATCTACTTGACCACTCAATTTTTTTTGTAAATTTAGTTAGTTAACTTCTCTATTGATGTGAAGAGTCTTCTCTTAATCTATTTTACCGCTCAATTTTTTTTGTAATTTAGGTAGTAAACTTCTCTATTGATGTGAAGAGTCTCCTCTTTTATGATTTATCTTTATACAATTATAGACATTTGATTGTATGAAGCTTGTCTTATCAATGTGGATTTGCTACTTTTAGTCATTAAAAATCTCTCCTTTAGACAATATTCCCTTTTAAACTATTTTTTCTTAATTATTATATTATTATCTTTATAATATTAAATATTGACTATAATACATAAATAAATTAGAAGACTCCTAAGTATATTATATTGAATATTCTAAGAGGTCTCAAATTCTTAAATTATTATTTAATTATCTTTGTAACATTTAAAATTAAGAAATCCTAAAATATATGATAAGAAAAATAAATAATAAGCAGCATTAATGTCAAACACACAATTCTACCTTATATTTAGGATTGTAACTAACGGAAGCTATTAGTTGCACTATATATTAGAAATTTTAGTAATCTTGCACGCGTTTAAAAATCCTTTTAGGTTTAGAAATTTTAACCTTTGTTATATAATCATATAGCCAAAAAAATGACACCAATTTTTTTAAAATTAAATTAGGAAACTTTCGTGTACCTACTAGAACTTCATTAGGTTTTAGAGTGTTGATTATGTGTTATAAAAGTATAATCAATATGATTTTGTATAATTTGATTACTTTAATTAAATAGATAAAATTAATTATAAAAAGAGTACACAAGCAATTAGAAATATCGTTGGTACTTTAGAATTTGCACTTTTGTAAGATCATTTTTATTATTTTTAAGTTATGTATTTTATTGAAGGATTATTAAACTTGATAAATCATAACATTATTATATTTTTTTTGGGGACTCAAAAGAGATGAATGAGAGTGTACTAAGAAAGAGGAGCAAGTGAACAAGCTATATTTTTGTGTAGCTCTAACCAAATTTACTTTACATTGTTATTTTATTGCCCAATCTATAGAAGTATGTTACGCAATATGTAAAAAAATCAAAATTATCTCCTCATTTATGGTATTTGTTTTGTTATTGGATTGAATTTGTAGTTCTACATATTAATATTATTTATAACGTGATACACACGTGCAAAGCACGTACACTTAACTAGTATATACCAATCATGTGACCCGATATAAAATGACAACTAACTTACTATCATATGATAAATTATACTAGTTCTCGAGCCTATGTCAGGGTTGGGATTAGGTCCCGAGTCCGGTCGAAGTCGCGAGTCGCGGGATCAGGAGGTAGGTTTCGAGTCTGGATCGGGAATCGAGAATCGGGTCGGGAGTTGGGTGTTGGATTGGGGTAGGGAGTCGGGTTTGGGTCCCAAGTTGAGGTTGTATCCCGAGTATAAAAATATGTAAAATGTCAGTATATATAACGTAAATTCTTTAGCTCAGATAGAAACCAAATGAAGTGGGCCCAGTCCATTGAGTATATGGGCCTTTTTTCTCCACGAATGTCATTTTTATGTCAGTATGCACCTTAATTTGGGCCCAGACCGACAGAGATTCGTAGATGAGATTAATCAGTTGGCTGTACATTTTGGCCCATTAGGGTCCACTAAAATAATGGACTTATCATACCAATCATGAATTCCTTGAAAATGACCTTTCAATAGTTGCCTACTTTCTTAGGACTTACTATGTGGACCTAACTATTGGGCCCATTTTATTAAGTGCAGTACTAGGTGGGCCTAACTAATGGGCCCTACATGTGGATGAAGGGCAATTTACGAGAATAGCCTTGAACATGGATGAAGGGTAATTTACGAGAATGGCCTTGAACATGGGTGATCTTGAACTTTTGATCCCGCTTGTTAAAGGTTGGAGGTAGAGGTACACCGAAAAAGTGTTGCGGAGAGGTGATTTGACAGGACATGACACCGTTGCAGTTTACTGAGGACATGACTTTAGATAAGAACTTTTCCTAGACTATTGTTTTCTTTAGCCGATGGTCTATCGAAAGTAGCCTTTCTACTTCTGAGGTAGAGGTAAGCTCTGCGTACACTCTACCCTCTCCAGACCTCACTTTGTGAGACTATACTAAGTATGTTATTGTTGTTGTTGTTATCCTATGGGCAAAACTTCAAATTTAACAAATTTTTACTTTAACGCCCATGAGATAAGCGAGGGAGAAAAGTTCAAATCATCCATTTTCAAAGTCATTGATCGTATCTCTTGCACAATTACTTTACGAGGCTTCAAGATGTTAAATAAATCGGGTGTTTATCAGTGGATTTAGTACTATCCTGAAAGTTTTTTATTCGGTACTTGCGATTTCAATTTTGAAAAATGTTTTATCATTAAGATAAATTTGATATGATTCAACTTTTACTTTTTAATATTAAGTTATATGATTCGTTAACTATATTATTACTCTCTAAAGTTATATTTTTATCACTCAATTAATTTATAAGGATAGACAATTTGATTGATGAGAAACTAGGTATAAATGCTTAACTAGTTAACTCAAAATATGATCGTATTCCTATTGAAATGTAAGAACACAGAATCAGACACGGATTCAAGAATTGAAAGTGTTAGGGGTATTACTCTCTTTAATATGGACATATTAATTTTCCTTTCTCTTCAAATAACATAGACATGTCAATTCAGAAAGTGTAGGGTGGAACTCTCTAGAAACTAAAAAAAATAAAAATAAAACTGGGTTTTAACTACTAAAATGACAATGGAAAATGTTAAAGTGGGAATCGAACCCAAATGAGCTCACAAAATGTCCACCCATGCACCACAAATCATTCAGTGTAACCACTTTAACTTTGTTATTAGGGATGCCAATAGAAAAATGTATACACTATTTAAGATATATACACATATATACATACTCCTTTTTTTTTTTGAAATCACCGGGGCAAGTTGTTGCATGGAACTTATTGTATTGTTAAAATTATAGGTTCAAATTTAATATTTATTGAGATCTTAGTAGATTTATACCTATGTACTTCGCATCGAATGTTATGAGTTCAGATGAACCCGTGGCCAAAAGGCTACATCCACCCCTGCTTAAATCATGTCTTCAGTGGAACAAACTGTAATTTATTATATAATCAAATCAGCAAAATGCAAAGAATTAGCAATGAACCAGCATAATTCGAACTCATGTCAAAGAATGTATAGCTAAACATCTATGATTTTTGTGTACAAAACTAATGCAATTAACATGCCTAAATACACAAAAAATTGGAGTGCACTTCCATTATCAGATTGATGGTATGACCCAAGTTGGCGGACAAATACAACTTAGTGAAACTCCAGGATGAAGAGATTCAATTTTTCCATCTTCAAGATTGTACGCCCCTATCTTTCTTCCACCACCATTACCGCGGTGATGTTTCTCTTTTTTATCATCAACAAAATATATATAAATAGACTTGACTCCGGTAATGTTAGAGGAATCAATGCAAATTGCTCCATTAAGGCCCAAAAAGATTGCGTAGTCTCCTAACGTTTTAATCTCCTTCAATTCAACCTTGTTTAGGTCTATTTCATACACCGCAAACTTAAAGGTCTTGATCGTATCACCACATGCTTTTCTAAATCGGAAAATAATTAATAATGCACCAGATACCTCAACGAGGTATCCGTGATTTGGAAATATTCTATTTTCAAATTGAACAAGCTTGGTTGCTTTTACTACAATTGGTTGAGGAATGCTAGGCCCTGGAACGTCGAAAACCCAAACTTCACCACCATAAGTAACACAATAAAATTGTCCCTTATGGTAAATCATAGAGGAGACTCCAGCATCGTTATCAATGTCAACACGAGTCCATTTGAGGTCTCCAGGTCGCCAACAAGCCAAATAACTGTAATTTGCATAGTAGGAAATCGCCAGTACATAATCTGATGTGACAGAAGAACTTGCAGATAAGACAGCTCTGTACCGCAATCTATCTTCGAGATCAGGAAAATTCTGTTTCGATAAAGCCCATAATTCTTTTTCCAAGGGAAGTTGTATACTGATTCGAGAGAAAGGATGCAACAAAGTCATCTCCGTAGTATCAAATTCTACGGTGCAAATCCATCCCTCTGTCGGATAACATTCTCGCTCTCTAGCCTCCGGGAGAAATATTCATGATACTTTCTCCCTCGAAAGAGAGTAAAATTCTCGATAATCGTCACCTTTATCGGCCAACATTAACAACGGAAGTTGAGGCGAGAGAGAGTCAAAATTAACCTTAGTGGAGGAAGTTCGCCATGAGGTACAAACAACACGAAAAGCAATGAAATCTTCTATCACTTTAACATGTTTTGCAATCAGATCAATTAGGTCATTAGGCAATTCTGCCCAATTCATCACCATATATTCCTATAAGGATTTGGAATGCAAAAAAAACAAAATATTTCTATCGAATTGTTCGACTCATTAGCTGGACTTATTCCGAAAAGAAATAGTAGAACTAGTGGACTTAACCGAGGGCAAAACGGGAAATGACGTGTGGTGTCCTTAAAAGTGTTCGGTCTTAAATTTTTTATTTCCGCTTGATAATTCTTTTTTAAGAAAAATGACATTAATTTAAAAATATTTGATGGGAAGAACTTTTGTTGCCCACATCAGGCATAAGTTCTAGCATTTGTGTATAAGGCAAAATTTTAGGATATTTCAACACAGTGAATCTGCTCAATTGGCCACAAGTTCTGCCTATTGGCAAAAACTAGAACTTATGCATGTGGTCAACTAAGCACGTTCATTCTCTTGAAATATCCTGAACTTTTACCTCATAGAAAAAAACTAATTTATGTCTATAACTTATGCCCAATAGACAACAAAAAGTTTGCCTCGCGAATTTTACCGAAACAAAGACTATTTTTAAAAACAATTTGTTAAGCTAGGAGCCAAATAATCAATTGTCTCGCACGTCTTCGAGGGCATCAATTGTGTCGAAGCCAAATTTTAGCTAACTCGGGCTTTAAGCATCTATTAGCTTCGAATTCTCAATGGTCTACGATGTCTAGACCATAAAATATATCTTTGTCCTTCTTTAAGAGATTCGAGACGCTCCTTGTCCTAAGCCCCAAGCATCCGGTTACTTTTGCAGATCTCCACCACTACCAGGGTGGAGGATCATAGCGGATTCCCTTGCTTTAGGGCAGTAATAGTGGAATGGTTAGGGTTTGTCTTAGCAACCACTAGTGATAGGGCAAAAATAAAGGAAAATTGAAGGACAAAAGAAAGAACATTGGCTATATTAAATCTTGAATTTCTCCGATGTTCTACAAGTTTAGTGAGATACACAAAACAAGCATGATTCTTGTTTGTATGACTATAAAAACTTATTATTAAAGAAATATATGAAACGAAAAAACACATACTAAAAAACATCTTTAAATTAAACATTACAAAACTATAAGAGTGCAATAATACACCAACTTTAATTAATAGACATACACACAACTTAAAAAAATAACAATTTTATATTGTTTTTATAAGCATATTAGAGATAACAACAATTATATCAATAAGCAAACCTAAAACATAATTATCATTTGTAAGAGGAGAAGGCAAATGGGCTTTCTTGAAGGATTCTTCACAAGCAATAACATCCAAATTTGCATCTTTAGCATAATAGCCCAAATCCCAAAATTGCTTGTATTGCAAATACAATTTTGCTTGTCCTAGAAAATCCACAGCATCTTCATAATTAATTGAACAATTCCCATAAATATTTCTCAATTTTGGATCTTTTTCCTTCAACAAAAGTGAATTAACTTTGTCATTTGTAGCATTAACATGAGAACTTGCCAAATTAATGGCTATATCTTCAAGAGTGAACAAATTTGCTGTTTTGGATTTTGGATTTGACTCCAAAATCTCTTCACAAAATGTTTCATTCTTGATTTGTTTACAAACATTTGGAATCAAATTTCCAAATGAAAAATCAATGAGAAAAAATAAGTTGAAGAACAAGAATAGAAGTGAGAATTGAGAAGATGAGGCCATTTTTTTTTGTATTGAAAAATGTTTGTGTTAGTGTAAATATATATAGTATTTTTATTATTATTTTTTATGTTTTTTCCTTTTGAGTTGAAACTGATGAATTTGTGATTTTTGTAATCTGTAATAATTAATTTTCTTTAAAAGATTGTATAATCTGATTTGTTGCTTTGTTTGTTCTATTATTATTATAATTCCCAATTAAGAAGAATACAATGTACAATGGTTTTTTTAAAAAAATAATCTAAATGGTTAATTTCATGGTTATCCTTTAAAGTATGAAATATTTATTGGACATTAATAATCTCGTAAAGTCATCACAACAACAATATCTCATGGACAATTGTCCAACAACCAAGGTCGTCTAACAATTTTTTCTTACTTATGAATGTTCATGTTTATCATATGAGGTAATCATTCTTTTGGTCAAAAATATCCTTTAAGTATGTCTAAAATTGGAGTATATTTTATAATACTAGTGTGAACAAAAAATATCCTTATTATTTGTCAAAATGAATGGTTTTCTTCCTTCGGTAACCTAAACTTAGAATGTTAGTAGTTTTTGACTAAATGGGATGGACAGAATTCGGGGTCTCAAGTTCGATCTCTTAAAATTGAAGTCAAACTTATGATGAGAACTTTTTTTAGTGGGTCATATACGATACATCTTCATATTAGCCGGTTCAGTAGATTTTGAATATCTAATAAATACAAAATATTTTGACTAAATGCAATTTGTTTTTGAAATTCAACATGTTTCTTCGTTAAATAAAGATAAGGTTCAAATAAATGAAACAGTTATAAAAGTACAAAAAGAAGAATGATTGATACAATGCCTCAAATCAATAATCAAAATAGTAGAAATATAACAATATAATCAAAAGGCAGACAAAGACAAAAAAATTCAAATAATTTGTTGAACTTAGTCGTAATCAGCTCAATTATTAATAAAAAAAATAGCAACTAGGAGTAGGAGAATAAAAAGTTGTACAAGTACCCGCAAGGATGATCAAGTTAATTGAGTAGATGTTCTTCAAAATAAAAAGTCTCGAATTCAAAATTTCCTACATACTTTATGGATAGCATTCATCGTATCAGACTCGTCTAGTGTATTTTTTGTGCAATTCATGAACTATTATATTATAACGGGACTTATCTTATGCGCACCAAAAGAATAGTGCACAAGTTATCAACAACAAAAAAAATTGTACAAGTTGTGTTTGTCCCAATCACTAATTTGATTAATCATAAAAAAGTAGATAAACAACTACAACTTGTTAATCTATTATACATCATACATTTTTTTATATTTACTTCTTTATATTTAAAATTCCCTAAATCAATATGCTATCATCAAAATCGAAAGAAAGAAATTCTTTTTGGAGAAAAAGTTTGTTTAAATGGAGCTTGTCTCCTAATCACCAAATAAATTATATAACTCTAGTGAATAATCGAAGAAATTAACATCTCTTAATCGCTTATAAAATAAAAAATAAAATTAAAAAATACTCACTTTGTTCTTAAATACTTGTCATATTTTTAATTTGCACATTTCTTAAGAAAATTATTAGCTAAAGGATAATTTGATTAAATTATCCTTATTTTTAATATCTTTCTTTTGCACTATATTAACATATCTCCATATTTATGACTAAGAGTAAATGTGAAAACAAACAACTAATTATGTCTTAATTTTTTAAAAATGACAAATATTATGAAATATCTAATTTTAGTAAGAATGACAAGTATTTAATAACTAAAGAGTCATATTTTTAGATATCTTTCTTATATATAAAAATAAAGATACATAATAAAAAAAAATATAAGTAACCTATAAAATCAATTTCTACTTAATAATAAGAGAGAATTTCACCATCTGAAGCAGGCATGAGATTAACGTGTCTGCTTCAACAGAGGGACATTTTGATTATTTTTCGTTAATTTCTTTGAGATAATGATTAGTGGTTATAGATAAATATAGAATAATTAGTGGTTGAACAAACCTTCACCAAAAAGTAATGGGCTATATTTTCTAGGTTGTATAGGTCGGTCATCACCTCCTATATAAACACCCTTTTCTATTCCTCTTCCATTCATTGTTCTCTCTTTGTTTGATTATAATATAATTCCCTTCTCCAACAAGCTCTCTATTCTCTTTTTCTTTCAATTCCCAAAAAAAAACTTTCAAGGTACAAATTTTATATCCTCTTATTTATCTTTTTATTGTTTAATATGTGCAGTCAAATATTGATGAATTCCCTTTGTTTTTCTACTGTTAGGGGTCGTTTAGTAGCTGGTTAAAGTTATGCATGTCTTAGTAATATAGGTATTAGTTATGCAGGTATTAGTTATACATAGTTTAATACATGAATAATTTGGTTCTTATCCAGCTACCAAACGACCCCTTAGTGTACATTTAATCTTTTAATTGCTTGATCCATGTGTTGTTGTGTTCCTTGATTGAATTCTATTAAGATTTGTGTGAGAACATGTGTTAATACATGTTTGTTTCGTACTTAAACTATCACCAATTATTTATCAGAAGTACACGCCTCTACTATGCATTGAAAAATAAGGCACTTGCTTTAATCAGATTATTATAAGAAATCTTAAAATAAAAAAAGAATTGTATTGTCCATTTCAATTTTTAGTTTAAAACTACAAGATCCACGATGATCTTCATGCGTGAATAGCCGAGAGGAAAGAAAGGGCGGTAGATGATAATGAGAAAGGGCGCCGCGTAAGTCTTTTTTTTATTAAACTCTAAATTGAAACGGAGGGAGTACTATTTATTTTTTTAAAAAGTAATTCTTTTCATATAGAAAGAAAGATACAATTTTGCAAAATATTTTTTCTTAAACACCTTCTCCATTCTCCCTCCTTTCATTGATTTTTCTTTGTTTATTATAATTTCCAAGAAGCTCTCAATTCTCTCTTTATTTCAATTCCCAAAAAAAAATTCAAGGTACTAATTTTATCCCCTGTAGATTTAATCTGTTGATTATGATCATGTTTGTATTTTGATCCATGTGTTCATATGTTGTTGAGTTTGCTGGATTGAATTTTATTAAAAGTTTCTTCAATTGTGTGAGAACATACACAGTTTTTCGAGTTCCATATCTTAATTGAATTATCATGTGTGTATCGCCAACTATTTATCAAAACACACCTTAATTATCGATGGTTCACTTTTCCTACTTGAAATATCACCACCCTTTATGTAGGAAAATCGAAACAATTGATAGTTGAGGTGTGTTCTAATAAATAATTCACGCACTTGATGGTTAACTCAAAAGCTGGTATACTTTAGATGTGCTTTTGACCATTAACTTTTAGTTTTAGTAATTCGGGTAGGAAAAAGTGAACAGTCGATAGTTGAAGTGTGTTTTAATAGATAGTTATGATAGTTCACGTAAGAAACTCGCACCTCGCACAGTTTAGATATGAAACTCAAAAAATTGAAATATTTTAGGTGTGCTTTTGGCCATTAACTTTTAGTTTTAGTAATTATGCTAGTAGATAATTGTTTGACTTGTTTATTAGAACTAGATTTCGTAAACTCCAATTTTGGGTACACCCAAGGGTGTAGAAGTAGAATCATGAGGTCAACACTAGGTTATTTCATCCGAGTTACGCGGAACTTGTGCTGGTGGATGTAGCATAGTTTCTCATGTAACAAAAGTGAATATTGCTTATAGTGGTAGCATAAAGTAATTTAGTCATACATACCAAAACAAATCCAGACGCCAAAGTGGCTATACTGGGTATGTTATTGTTGTTGTATACCAAAGCAAATGAAAATAAGTATATAAATCTGTGAAGTAATTTTTACTATGTAACAAAGAGAGGAAAATGCAGCAAAATGTTGTGGGCTGGAGAAATTCAAGGGTCTTTGTTAGAGTTTGTTGTTGTATTTGATTTTAAGCATCTCCAAACCTATGTTTTACTCTTTCAATTAGTTCAAATAATTCCTGTGAATTAGAAGCTTAGCTTTGCTTTTGTTAGGTTAGCAGTAACTGAAGTATGATAGTTTTATGTTATGTCTAATGCCCTTTTTTGATGTAATTTCAGATGCAAATCTTTGTTAAGACCCTCACCGGCAAGACCATTACTCTTGAGGTTGAGAGTTCCGACACTATCGATAATGTCAAGGCCAAGATCCAGGACAAGGAAGGCATCCCTCCTGACCAACAGAGGTTGATCTTTGCTGGTAAGCAGCTAGAGGATGGTCGTACTCTTGCCGATTACAACATCCAGAAGGAGTCCACCCTTCACCTTGTCCTCCGTCTTCGTGGTGGCATGCAGATTTTCGTCAAAACTTTAACCGGGAAGACTATTACACTCGAGGTTGAGAGTTCCGACACTATTGACAATGTTAAGGCAAAGATACAGGACAAGGAAGGTATCCCTCCTGACCAACAGAGGTTGATCTTTGCTGGAAAGCAGCTCGAGGATGGACGCACTCTTGCTGACTACAACATCCAGAAGGAGTCCACCCTCCACCTTGTTTTACGGCTGAGGGGTGGTATGCAGATCTTTGTTAAGACATTGACAGGGAAGACAATCACCTTGGAGGTCGAAAGTTCTGATACAATTGATAACGTGAAGGCGAAGATCCAAGATAAAGAGGGGATTCCACCAGATCAGCAACGATTGATCTTTGCTGGTAAGCAGCTCGAGGATGGGAGGACCCTTGCTGATTACAATATCCAGAAAGAGTCCACTCTACATTTGGTGTTGCGTTTGAGGGGAGGTATGCAGATATTTGTCAAGACACTAACCGGGAAGACTATCACGTTGGAGGTGGAGAGCTCGGATACTATTGATAACGTGAAAGCAAAGATTCAGGACAAGGAGGGTATTCCACCAGACCAGCAGAGGTTGATTTTTGCTGGTAAGCAGTTGGAGGATGGTCGTACACTTGCAGATTATAACATCCAGAAAGAATCTACCCTTCACCTTGTGCTTCGTCTCCGCGGTGGCTTTTGACAAGTTAATAATTTCCATGCTATCTGTTGTGTTTCATTCTTTTCATTGAACAATCTTTAAGACTCTTTTTGAGACTACTTGTGATATGCCTTAATGGCATTGGTTATGTTTCTTTTGTGTTCAAACAGATGTGTTTAGCTGTTGGCTACTTGGCTTTTTCTGAATAAAATAGTTTTCTGTGGTACATCTCTTGGTTTTGCTTCTAGCACCTCTTGAATGGCTATTATATGACTAAAGTTCATGTTCTTTGAAGAAAATTTCCAACCTTTATATGAAGTATTTTCTGTAGAAATATAATGTAAAGGTTTAGAAGTTAATAGATTACAACTTCTTATGATATAAATGTTTGAAAAAGATAGCAGAAAAAGAAGAGAGAGAGCTGCAGTTAGTGAAAAAAAGATCCTTATACAAATAAGAATTCTATAGCAATATTGTTCGGTGGAGAGAACAACTTTTTTTTTGATAACCGTGATGTCCTGGTTAGCTTGCGTGATGATTTACATTTTTGCAGTGCAGATGCTATCAAGTAATTTTCAAATTTTTGGTATTGTTGAGTGTGTCATTCATATATAGATAACAATGTAAAAGATCTAATGATAAGTTCACAAAAAGCACTAAACATGTTGCATTTTGTAAGCTCTGATTGTGAACTCCTTTTGGTCATATCTGCTAAATCTATACAATTCAAGATTCAATAAAATGCTGTGTGGAGACTTAGCAAAAACTAAGAACCATCATCATTAACAAAAGAGTACTCTAGGGAGGCCAAAATCTGGATGGAGATGCTCCGGCGTGCCTCTCGGAAAGCATAATGTAGCGAATTCTGAAGCATGATCCTCCTTGCCAAGTTCCAGTTAGATTAATTTGGTTAGTTGTCAACTTCTGAATGATCTCCGAACCACCAGACTTCGGGTGAAGTCAGATCTGTCTCATGCTACATTTCAACTTCTCCGATTCAAGCTCTTGTTTCAAAGATTCGAGCCGTTCAAGTAAATCAATGTTTTCCTGGTGAAATCAAACATCATAGACAAAAGTATTATTGAACCGTGGAAATCATAATAAGCGTTATGGTTATCACGATCCACAAACTTTACATTAATCATGCGCAAGGCGTCAAAGAGGAGAAGGAGAAGGAGAAGAGAAAGATCAAAGACTAACGAAGAGAAATCAAGAAAATTGTCTCGAAAACTCACCTTTTGCAGCAGGTCCAACTTCTTCTTAATGCCAGCAGCACCATCCTCCTTCAACAACTGCTTAACCTGCACGAAAGGCCACAAGTTAAAAGACTGGCAAATGAGGTGCAAGTATGTTGCTCGGACTCTACAAAATGTTGTTGCACCCATGTCGGATCTTCCAAAAATGCACTACTTTTGGAGGATCCAACATGCAACTGTTGGTATTTTTGAAAAGTTTGAGCAACAACAATTAACCCTCTTTCCAAGTAAAGCCCTCGTACGTAATGACATCGACCAATGCAAGGAACATGCCTCCATAATCAGATGATGCAAATCAAAGATTTTCAGGCTGCGAATCTAATGCAAATGACACGTTCTATGTCTTAATGCATATTATGGACGAGCCAATAGCGAAAAACAGAAACTATGCATCAGTAACCGGATATATGGCTGCGCTCATGTAATCTTTAAGCTACTTATAAAGATCAGAGAGAGAGAATTAGGTTTCAAGGAACAAGAAAATCAAGAGCAACAGGAACTTCAACATTAGGCTCAAAACTTTTCTTCTTAAATTGACCTATTATATTCTTTCTTTTTTATGACTCAGAAATTGGTCTGAAGCCACCCTTTGGGCCAATCACAGCCTCGAAACTTCGGGTTGATGGGGCCGGCCCTCTACCCTTCTCCACTTAAATACTAGACAGTTTACTGGGTGCAGGGCTTGAACTTGTGATCTAAGATACATTGAGCTGACCCCGGGGTTAATTGATCTTTTCTATGCTGTCTGCAAAATAATATTCAAATATGTGGGCAGACAGAATAGGATATATTCTAGTTTTACATTGAGGATAATATCACTTTTTATTTGCTTTGATGATGACATGACTGGTGCTTATGCGGAGAAACATGGTCAGTGAGGATTCATATAGCCGACCCCAACTTGTTTGGACTGAGGCGTAGCCTTTGTCGTACAGATTACAACAGGACCTGGTAGCAAGACTAATCCTTCTCCAAACTTCAAAACTCTGCAAACTAATTCTACTTTTTAGCACCATTAGAGTAGTAGCTAAGGGCCTTACATTTGATTGTATTCAATAATTATTTATACCTTCTTTATAACTGCAGAGACTGAAAGAATTACATTGACCGCATAGTACGCAAAATCTCTTTCACAATAGCTCGATCAAGAGCTCTTCAAGAAGAAAAGTAACATGGATAGATTTTGCCGTTGTTAAATACAGGGAGGGGACGCTTAGATCTCAAAAAGAATTATTTTGCGAGCATAACTTAGTCAGATTTGTAAAAGGCAAGATGCTCTTTACTCTAAAGAAAAAGGGCAGAAGTCAGCACTTACAAATATAATGCTCCCCAAGTTTCTTCTCCAAAACTTCAACTGTGCTTAAATTTGACAGACTTATTACTTTCAGTTTTAGTTCATCCGAAAGACCGAAACTGTTGACCTATTTCCTAAATGGCAAGACTTGTATTCCTCAACTGTTCAAACTAATATAAAGGAATATTGTTTTCCATTAGATCAAGTTTGATATGACATTGCTAAACTCTTTTGCTCCTTGATAATTAACAAGGTTCAATCAAAACGAGTCAAATATTTACTTCAATTGTTTCTTTTAGTTTGTTGTCCTTTTGGCTTCACAACGGCATGAGGAGGGGGACCCGGAGAAGAGGAAGAAAATGCACTCTTTTTTTCAAGAAGAACATGCATTCTTCTATTCGATATATTTTTAAACTAAATGTACTATGACACCAATCTCAATTGTATAAGCAATCTGGAAGATATAAATCCATCAGAAGACCAACAACTACAAGAAAGGGTAGATTGCATATATTGTTCATTCATGTCCAACAACGCTAGTAGGCAAGGATGTGGCAAAGTCCTTGATTGAGTCAATAATTACCGAATAAAGTCCTTTTTGAAGCTAATAAGAATGTGATTACAGTTTATGTAAGTCTGGACGCCTACCGAGTGGAGGTAAATACTCCCTATACCTCTTGTCCCTAGTCGACCATCCCCACTCATCTGATTCTCATTTAGCAGTTGGAGGTTCTCAGAAGAAATTAATTTGTTGCTGGTGGTGTCAGACACAGAGAAAGAGAGAAAGGAGATGAAATAGCACACGCATGCACACAAAATTATTTGAGCCTTGCTTTTCCATTCTCATCGGAATAAAAACAAAATTAACATAGAAGTTCTATCAAAAGGCATAATTTGATGAGGAAAATATGAGCGCTAACTGTTGATAATGAAAATGGATCTGCAGTACCAAATCCAAGGCCATTAATTAAATCCTCCTCATAAAGAAATGTATGACAAGAAAAGCTGCAAATGACCAAAGCAGTGCAGGCAATGCACAAGCCTATCAACTTGGTTTTTCCAATATTCAGTCGAAAGAGAAAATGGAAGGAAGACTTTCTGAACTAAGCGTGTTCAAGTAAAACAATAGAGAATAACAAACAGTTCACTGACAATGCAGCATATTGCATCAAAAGGGTAAAATTTCCACAGAAATCCAAATATCGCTGGATTTGAATCATACAGAGAGGGAAAGGAATCACTAATTTTCTCAGGCTTGAACTAGACAGAGAACTCACTTTTACAATATTTATTGTCGTAGTCGAGATCCATTTAACAAGAGAGAACTCATGTTGCAGAGAAAGGAGGCTATCTAAATGTTACTCAGGGAAAACACAAAATTTGCTTAGCATAGGCAGACATATCATACTAGAAAAGGTGAATATTTCTTTGCACTTATTTGCTTTTTTGTTTTGGTAAATATGTGATTGCCTAGTTAATATTCTTGATTAAGGTGATACATGACTTGGTTAATAAGGCAATAAGGTGTTACATCACACTATGCCATCATTGATTGTCAATAGAGAGGATAACATGTTGCAGAAAATAATATAACAACTGCAGTTCAAGGGCTTCCCTAGGTATATTAAATACTTGTATCAAACGGCTATGGTGAATTTCACACCAAAGTATTATCGACTCTGAAAGCAAGATGCCTACCTTAATCAGTTCCTTTTGGCAGGCAGAAGATTTCTCTTCCTCATCATCGAATCTTTTTCTCCACACTGCAGATTCGTCCATAGCTTCTCTACTGGCAAGATCAAACTGTCTCCTACAAGAAACCAGGAACAAAATACTTAGCCAAGCAATAAATGGCATCGAAATTCTATCTTAATGAGGAAGTTGGATTTTTAATCTTAAAATATGATCATTCATATGTTTGATTGCAAGCAATTTTAGACTCACGCTGGGAATGTGGAATGATTAACAACCTTGGTCCTGAAAACACAAGTTTCTTATTTATTTTAATCAATACTTAACTTGGAAGCGGTTTTGCCTTGGCAACTTAAAGAAAACAGTACAATATGCTCGAAACATTCTAGTAGAAACTAGATCTAAATTTCTAATTGTTTGATATCTTCTAATAAAAACTACCTCTATAATCGAAACCCAAGGCAAGTCACCTGCTAAAGCATTTGCAATGGGGTTCACATGATTTTCACCCCTTTGGGAACTTAGACATGTATTCCAATTTCATAAACTCATAAGGGTGACACACAAAGAAAAGTTAAAAAATAAAAACCTCTGAGGCCATTTGATACAAATCGGACTAGCCGGATTAGCACTCACAACGTGGAGCTCATACAAATTGAGATCAAGACCTTGGATTGCTACGAAGGAACATGGAAACAAAGAATCAAGTCAAGAAAGAGGTCGGAAAAAAAAATCAAGTGGGCAGCAGCTTCCTGGGAATTCTTCCATCCGTGGCCACGAACCTCAACTGTGGGCACACTTTCAAATCTGGATATATTCCATTTGTGTCCACGCCACAAAACAACTGTGGGCACGCTTGCATAGCAGAATCCTTTCTTTCTTCTAAGGTCTATCCTCCCCTACCTTCTATTTCTAGCCCTTTCCTAGTAATTCTATCTTGTTGATTGCTTCCTAGCTATCTTTGTTAATTCTGCATTTTAGATTCGTATTGCCATTTACTCCTACATCTTACTTGTAACATCAAACATTTTCCTTAATTCCGTTCATTGAACTCGGATACTGTAAAAACACATCTGTTCCGCTCAGAAACTAATATACAGACGGGCCACGCCGCCACGGCCATTACACAGAACAAGTGGATACTACAAAATCAAAGGGAAGTTATTAAGTTTCTGACATCTTCATTTCCTACCTCAATTGATAATCAAGATTCAAGTTCAAATGGAGCCTTGAAAATTGGTTTTCCTTTTGCTGGTCACTCAAGCAAGAAAAGAAAGACAAACACTTCTCTTGGGTGGTTACCGAAATTGAATACAAACAAGAAACCTACATTTCTATGCTGGATACAAGTTAAGCTGTAAAGGTGATTGCTTTTTTAATGTTCTTGCTCAAAAGTTAAGACTAATCAACATACCTAACTACAACTCCGGTTTCTTGAACTACACCCAAGTTTCCTAGCAACCAAACAAAGTGAAAACAAAATTCCAATCATTTTCTTGATCCATTTCTGGGTGCAAAGACACACTCTTTTTGAGGTACATACAAATGATTAAGAAAGAACGTTAGAATAAAGGTTAACAAAACTCAATACAAACAAGAAACTCACATTCCTATGCTAGATACAAAACAAAGGTTGGTGCTTTTTAATCTTCTTGATTGAGAGTTCACACTAATTAAAATTCCCAACTAATCCTTCTGCTTCTTGAACTACACCCAATTTCCCCAGCAACCAAACAAAGTGAAAATCCATTTCCAACCATTTTCTTGGTGCAAAGCCGTGATCTTTTTGAGGTACATTCCAATACTGGATACAAGTAAAGGTGATTCTTTTTTCTTCTTTTAATATTCTTGCTTAAAATTAAGACTAATCAACAACCCCAACTAGTCCTTCTGGTTCTTGGAACTACACCCAATTTCTCCAGAAACCAAATAAAGTGAAAATCCATTTCCAATCATTTTCATGATCCATTTCTCAGTGCAAAAACATGATCTTTTTTAGGTACATTCCAATGCTGGAAACAAGTAAAGGTGATTGTTTTTTTGCTTAAATGTTCTTGCTCAAAGTAACATTAATAACCATCTCCAACTAGTCCTGCTTCTTGAACCACAACCAACTTTCCCCAGCAACCAAACAAAGTGAAAATCCATTTATGGGTGCAAAGACATGATCTTTTTTAGGTACATTCCAATGCTAGATACAAGTAAAGGTGACTGCTTTTTTTTTTGTTAATGTTCTTGCTTAAAGCTGAGGGCCTTTCGGAAACAGCCTCTCTACCTCCACGAGGTAGGGGTAAGGTCTGGTACAATCTACCCTCCCCAGACCCCACTTGTGGATTACACAGGGTATGTTGTTGTATTTTTGCTTAAAAATTAAGCCTAGTCAACATCCCAACTAGTCCTTTCTGTTTCTTGAACTACACCCAATTTTCCCAGCAACCAACCAAAGCCAATTTTCCCAGCAACCAACCAAAGTGAAAATCCATTTCCAACCATTTTCTTGGTGCAAAGACATGATCTTTTTGAGATACATTCCAATACTGGATACAAGTAAAGGTAATTGTTGTTTATTTCCCAATGTTATTGCTTAAAATTGGCTCTTCCTACACTTAAGAATTGATCTTAACACCTAGATACATAGAACTTTCCTCAGGTTCGGGTTTAACTACATACTTAGAATGGTTCAAAATCTTAGCCCAAAAACTCGGGGTGTTACAGTGAATCACTTGAACCTTCATACTTTTGAAGTGCAAAACTCACATCAATTGGTGTCCTTGCAATATTGAAATTCAAATACTTGAACTTGTTAAGATTAATCAACATCCCAAACAAGTCCTTTCTGGTTCTTGAACTACACCCAATTTTCCCAACAACCAAACAAAGTGAAACCCCAATCTCCAATTTATTTTCTTGGTGCAAAGACATGATTTTTTTTAGGTAAAATAACAAGATTAAGCAAGAAAGAAGAAAAAGAAGTACCTGAGTAATTCAGTTTCACTAGAAGAGAAATGGTAGTCAATAGTCCAAAGCCTCAAGTAAACAGCTAAACCCATCACCATAACCAGACCAAGTCCTAAGAACATTTGTTTTCTTCCCATTTTCTCCTTCTTTCTCCCCAACCTCTGCATTCGATGATTTCTAGGAGTCAAGAAAATTATTTAGAAAAAAATAAATAAATTAAGCTACTGTAATTTGGGATTACTACCAAGATTACCAAGTTAATGGTAATTGGTTTTAGTCTTTTTTAACTTAATAGTAAGATAAATGTTTGGTAAGGAGAAAAATGCTTTTGGATTTTTTCAAGTTTGTTTGGCCAAAAAGTTTTGAAAAAGATACAAATTCTTTATAATGTGGAAACGAGACCTTTAATTAAGGACGAAAATGATCGAGATAAATGTTACATTGCTATTTGGCGTTTTCTTCTAATTGATTAAATTTTTAAACGAAGTATCTTATAATATTTAATGAAAATGTACAATAGTTATGTGTAGAGGAGAAATTTGTCGTTCTTACTAAAAATAGTTGGTTTAAAATAGTTGTCATTTTAAATAGGGAGAACAACTCAAATAACCGCTCATATAAGTTATAAACTCAAAATAGCCGTATTTTATTTTGACAATCCCATTATAACCAACTTCTCCATATTGTTTATTTTTATTAGTCAATCTACATAGTTTTAGTAATTGTAGGATTTTGACTTTATTCACGTATTTGTAGGGATAAGATAAGTACAAATCTTATTTATATTTATATTTTTTTAAACAAGATAAATTAAATGGTTAACATAGTTTTAGTAATTGTAGAATTTTGACTTTATTCACGTATTTGTAGGGATAAGATAAGTACAAATCTTATTTATAATTATATTCTTTTAACAAAGATAAATTAAATGGTTATAGGTCTATATTTAGTGTATAAGAAGTGTATAATTAATGTATAAGACATACATATAAATTATATATAGATTATGTAGTAATTACTCATCAATTATACACTATATAAGTATATATCTATGTATAATATTTACAAATAACATATATTAATTATACACTAAATATATTCCTATAACTATTTAATAAATAAAGTTATTTAATTTACCTTGTTTAAAGGAATATAAATATAACTAAGATTTATACATATTCATATCCCTACAAAAACGTGGATAAAATTAAAATAAAAAATAAATAACATGTGAAAGATGGTAATAATAGGTTATCAAAATAAAGTATATCTATTTTAAGTTTAAAACTTATATAGACCGCTATATGAGTTAATTATTTTTTTATAAAAGTAAAAATTCAAGGAATAATTGTTATTCATTTACAAATTCCCCATATAATTCCCAATGTTTCAATAATCCTCTCTCTTTTGCTTGGAATCAAAAGAAGGAATGGAGAGTTTACGAGATTTTGCTTGGTTTAAGAATGGAGAAAATCTTATAACCAACTATAGTTTAGAGCATGCGTAATTATGAAATGTAGTTATAGTTTGTGTATTAATAAAATATAACTATAGTTGTTATATGATGCGAAGAAGTGTAATAGATGGATATCAGTCAAAAAGTTGCATTCAGCCAGCAAGTATCAGTTATATCAGGTGAATATTAATGCATATTATATTAACGAGTGTGTGTATTGTGTATTTGCTACACAACTCAAAATATAACATACATTTTATAATTTTTTAAAACTATAGCTATATATTATAAATACAATCTAAATATTTATCACATTTGCGTAAATATGTCAATTATTTTCCACTTTAACCCACTAAATCAATTTCATGAGAAAGAAAAGTCCAAACATTTCTTTCTTTTCTCCAAGGCCCATATAAGGTGTTGGGCTTAAAGAAATGTGGAATCACACCCGGTTGGGGTAAGTGCACAAATAGCCTCTTGAAGGATTGTTATTTAAAATATAATCAAAATTTAAGAATTATTTAAATTTAACAATAACAACGACACACCCAATGAAATCCCACAATATAAGGTCTGCGAAGGTAGAATATACGCAAACTTTACTTCTCTCTACCTTTGGAGGTAAAGAGACTGTTTTCGAAAGACCTTCAATAAATTATTTAATTTTATTTACTCAAAATCAAATTTCGGAGATCCAAGTTTAAACTTCAATAGTTAGAGTCGCACATGTTAAGCTATGGTCATTTGTTAGCTCATCTAAACTCAACTCACTCTGTCCGAGTAACTTTTTTCAACCCATTTTTAACTCGTCTAAATTCAGCTCAACTCGTTTCTTTGACGTACTTACTTAAATTTCTTCTTTTAAGTGTCCTTCCAATTCCATCATTATACTGAAAATGGATTTTGGACAAACAAATCAGCAAGAAAATAAATATAGCAATATAAGTTAAGCATAATATACACTCTTCGACGTAAATTTAGCAGTATTAGATGCCTTTTTTACGATAATAATTAATTTAAATCTACCTAATTAACCTTGATTACAACCATGGACGGAGCCACCTTAGGTGAAGGATGGTTGGGTGCACACCTTTCGCGAAAAAATTATGTGATGTACAAAGTTTAAATATTATGTATTACGAGTGTATATTCAATTGCACATTTTTAACACAGCTAAAAATAAATAAAATTGCACATCCTTCATCAAATTCCGCACGCGATTACAACACAAACAAGCTAGGCCCATTGTTTAATTAGCACCTGGTTAATAATTTTAGGTTAATTAGGCCAGTGCTTTATGGATAAGTCTTGTCAAATTAATCTCATAATTTAATGACAAGACGTATCTATTTGAAATGTCTACATTATTCTAAACATGGATATAATTAAAGTCACCAAACTGATAATTACAAATTATACACTAATTAAGATGAGCTTTTAGTAAGAAGAATTTTATTTTACAACTATCAACTTTATTAGGTAGATTCACTTTTTATAATCACTTAGAACTATGTGGATTTGTATGTTTTAGCATAATATCAAATTCGAGGGCAGTCCAGTGCACAAACATTTTGCTTTAACAGAGTTTGAAAAAGAACCGCAATGAATGTGATGTAGACAACCTACCCCGATTGATTAACCAAAAGAACTAAATATAGTACATAGTATTTACCAATTAGTTTAAAATCGAAGCAAATTAGTTGATTAATTGGTTGATCAAATAATCACAACAATTTTCTTGAAATTTTACCATATGAAGGATAAAACATGGGTTATAATTTATTGTAGATAGGTATGTGGAATACTAAGATATTTCCTTTGTATTACGTAATTTGTTTGGTAAAGTTTGATTTGTTATGAAATTTAAGAAAAAAATAAGAAAAATATGTATAAAAAATTATGGTCTTAAACACAAGTGAATGAATTTAGAATTTAATATTCAAGCTTTTTATGACTTCGGAAGGAGAGTCTTGGCGAAATTGGTAAAGTTGATACCATATGATTAAGAGGTCACAAATTTGAACCGTGAAAACATCCTCTTGCAGAAATGCAGAATAACCACTGCGTCAAATAATGACTTCAAACTATTATGAGCTTATTATAGTCAAATATTTATTAATATTTAGTGAATTTCTAAATATATACACACATGTTTTGGTAAAAGTACCGACTTTCTATGAATTCATATTATACTCTAAATCCACCTCTACTTAAATATGTTACGATATTTTTTTTATAACTAATTTCTTTATACCAAAATGCATAATTACAGCCCAAAAGAAGTTATTTGTTTTCAAATATAAAAATATGTTATTTTTTAGAACGATCAAATAAAAAAATAATGTCAAATCAATTAAATACAATCTTTCAATTTTTTTAATTTTATTTTTGTAAAATGAGCTGACAATCAATTATTGGCTATTTAAAGTAAATAAATAGAAAAAGAAAATACAAGTGACAAGGTTGAGAAGAATATATCATAGATGAATACATGAAAGTTCAACCAATATACCAGCCTGTAGAAAATAAGAAACCATGGTCTAAAAACAAGATAGAGGGAGAGTATGGCCCAGTGATCAATAACGTGAATTGAATATATGTAGTTTCTGATTTAATTTTCATCAGAGAGAAAAATGTTAGGTGATTCTTCCTACATGTTCTAGTCTTGGTGGATCCGTGAAATTAGTCGAAATGTGCGCAAACAGACTCGGACACCATGATTATAAAAAAAACAAGATAAAGGGATTTGCACCCAAGGGTGTGACCTAGTGGTCAATAACATAGGCTGAATATTATGAGATCTCAGATTCAATTCTCAGCAGAGACAAAAACACTAGATGGTTCTTCCTATATGTTCTAGCCATGATGGTTTCGTAAAATTAATCGAAAAGCGCATAAACTGACTCAAACACCACGATTATAAAAACACAAGATAGAGGGATGTGAAAATAATAGAAAGAGTATTCACAATGATCTAAAATACATTGAATATGACCTCAATTTTCATTATTCATAATTTTTTACAATGCATAAGGTCAATTTATTGGTACACACATATAATACAAAATTTGTCCATATCCAAACAAACAAGTCAAGTTACCATTTGTTTAAAGATAAAACAAAATAAGCAAAATTCCCCTCCTTAGGTGGCGTGTGATTTTTGCTTCAAAGGATTGTCCAAGCTAATATGTTGTTTTCTTACCTACCACTAAAAACTACCAAAAGTCTAAAGCAAAAACACACACAATTCGATGCACGAAATAATTCACGTTCGAAAAAAATCATAATTTAAGAGAGTATGGTGTAAGTATTCTATAGTGATTGGTTTCACAATTCTGAACTCATGACCCGTAAGTTATATGAAGAAAGCCTCTTGTTAAGGTTAAAGGGAAAGAACATAAATAAAGTATTGAGTCGAACTTTTCTTTAATATCAAGGTAATAACTATAAATAGTCATCAAATAAGACCTATTACGGGACATAATTTTATCATTGTTTCAAAACTTTCTTCAATTTTTTCATTTTTTAAAAAAGACAACTCAGAACATGAAGTTGGATTCCAAGAAGGATCGCATTCCAAGAAAGTGTGATACAAACGTAATTTTACACCAATGAAAGCCTCAAAGACTTGATTCTCTGCTCGAATTCGTAATCTATAATCACAAAAAAATAAAATTTACTGTTAACTCCATTAAATCTCTCTCTGCTTTCTCTCATTAATCTCTATACAACTACAACCACAAGAAACAACAATATAGAACCCTAAGAAAACCATATAGGTGATGATTTTATAATTAACTAAAAAAGAAATACTCAAAAACTTTTCAATAATCACTACTAGTTTCATAAGTGTCATAAAATCAAAAAAAAAAAAAGTACTTACCCCAAAGCAAAGATGAAGAACAATATATATATTACTATTAATCAGAGAAAAAAAACAAATTAAATTAATTACTACATAGTTGATACTTAAACTCATCAAGTTCAAAATTACAAATTACTAATTAGAAAATCTAATAACACAAACTTACATTAATTAAATCCTCATAATTGAAGTCCACAACTAAAAGATGAACATCAAAAAAAAGCAGAGGACCAATCTACCCCCAAAACTTACAAAATAAAAATAAAAATAAAAATAAACCCATTAATCCAATAAAAAAAAACCATAAACCAAAACAAAAACCATAATTACCCCCTTCAAGCGTACCTCTATATCGACTGAATCGCTATATGCACAATAAGCTATGCAAGCTGGTTAGATGTGCGAGACAGAAAGACTCGTAATTAAAATAAAATAAAATATTATATTGACTAATCTTCGAAACCAATTTTTTTCCAAATGGCATTTCTAACCCTACTCAAATCTCTTCCTTTTAACGTCCTTCCAATACCTTCATGTACTGAAAATGAAGCAACTCTTGTTCTTGCTAAATACTCATGTGGTGGTATTCTATTCTCGTTATCATAATCTCCATCATCGTCATCAAAAACATCATTCTTTCCAACATTACCCTTCTCATGATCACCTAATATTTTCTCCCAGTCAGGTATATTCACCGGTAACGACGTCGCATTAATAATCTCCCTTTTCTCTCCTCTTTTCGCCGTTTTCCTCGAAAATCGCGAGCTTGGTATTGATAATTTTGGTTCAAAATTGTTAATTTCTTCCGAATTACTCCACATTTCAGCTTCGTCGAATTCGAACTGGAGGGTGTTGGTGCTTGAAGGGAGAGGGGTAATTTTGTCTTTTCCACCTAGGAAGAGGAAATTTTTGTTCTTCCTTGTTGTTGCCATTGTTGGAAGAAGGAGGACAAAAATGGGAAATGAATATTATTTTTTTTAGAGAGAAAAGAAGAAAGAAGAGTGTTTGAGTTGTTATTTGTTAGGTATGTAATAGTTAAAAGATTGGTTCTTGTATTGATTGAAGTAAAGGGATATATATAGATATTATAATTGAGTTGTATTGGATAAGCTTTGTTTCAACTTTTTTTTTTTTTTTTTTTTGGTTGTTTTGGTTTTTGTACTATTAGTAGTAGTACTAGATAAGACTTTACCATCATTAGTATATATGTACCCATCATTTGGGCTCTAAAATACCTTTCTCATTTATTTTTGGGTCTTGTTTTGTTCTTTTTCTTAACAAAATCTTTTAGAAAAAATGATTGAGATTTTTATTTAATATATAATAATATTTTATTTGTTAAAATTTTAATTAATTAAAACCTATTTACTTACAAATCTAATTTGGATCCCAGATTTAGCTCCCCTTCATTTCTCATCTCTCCATTTTTTTCAAGTTCTTATTTAAATTAGAGACATATGTCGTAGATTTAATTTAATGACTGAAATTTAGTATATTAAAAATAAGTCTTAATTATGATTAAAATAATTAATTACTTTCCTATATTTACTTTCAAGATATTATTTTAGTCTCACAATTTTAGTTGTATAAAATATCTTTCCTAAATATAAAAAAATATTCTCACTTGCCTTGAGCCTTGAGTAAATTTTGTCCTGCATCATTTTTACTTTGATTTTTTTGCTACTATTTTTTTCACTCAAATTATTTTAGCCTAATTTTGAATGTTGAAAAGTAATTTCAATATTGGAAGAGAAGTCTTCCCGCTTTAAAAAAATTACAATTAAAATTTAGTATAACTTTTTTCCTGTATTATAAATAATATAGCAATCAGATATTTGAATATTTAACAAAATAAATAATAATATAATTAAAAATAAATTTAATGGCTAGAATTATGGAATTGTTTTATATTTTGGAGTAAATAAATGAAAGTAATTAATTATTTTAATCATAATTAAAGCTTATTTTTAATTTACTAAATCTTAGTCATTAAATTAAATCTATGACATATGTCTCTAATCTAAATAAGAACTTGAAGAAAATGGAGAAATGAGAAATGAAGGAGAGCTAATCTAGGATCCAAATTAGGTTTGTAAGTTAATAGATTTTGATTAATTAAAATTTCAACAAATAAAATGTTGTTACATATTAAATGAGAATCCTAATCATTTTTCCTAAAAGGTTTTGTTAAGAGAAAGGGCAAAATAGGGCCCAAAGGTGGATGAGAAGAGAAGGGTATTTTAGAGCCCAAAAGTAAATGAAAAGAGCATTTTAGAGCTTAAAGGTGAAAGGAGAGTATATTTATACCATTTTCAATACTTGAAGAGTAATTTAGGTCCTTATCCGTATATACAATTATTAAGGATATCATCATTAGGGGTTATTTGATACGTGAACTAAATCATTTTGAAATTATAATTTTTAAATTAATGTATTTTATATTAGATATGGAATAAAATAATTTTAAGTTGGATAGAATAAAATGAGATATCACAGGATTAAACTTGGGATATAAAATTATACTGTATTTGGTAAAGAATATAAATCTATTATAAGATAAATTTATACTATTTATGAAATACCGTATAAATCTTATCTCATGTTTAATCCTGGGATATTCATCTTATCTCATGTACCAAAGGACTAATGCATACACTTTTTCACTTTCATAAACAACAACTAGTATTAATTTAATTAGGCCTCCATAGTTATACTTTACTTAGTTACAATCCGTCGCAACATTTTTAATAGCAATTGTATAATCTCGAGATATAAATACAAATAAAGGCAAACAAAATACAAATAGAGTTGAGTGTTGATTGAGAAAAATATACAATCTGTATTGTATATTTTGTGAAACGACATACAAATCTGTATTGTATATTTTGTGAAATCTCGGCATACAAATATGTATTGTATATTTTGTGAAATCTCGACATACGAATACAAATATATGTATACAAATATAAATACAGTTGAGTATTAATTAAGAGAACGATATATAAATACAAATAGCAATAATTTTAAAACATAAACTGTAAAATATAATTGAAATAAACTATTGCTACAAAACATAATTAAGAAATAAATATTTGGAAGCAAGTTATAGAAGTTGTGTATATATTTGTCCTTTAAGATATATACAATTATATTGCAATTGTTTTTACAAGAATTAATATATAAAATCTAAACTTATTATTATTTAAATGGTAGATCTGACTTGGTGTGATGGACTTTTTATGGATGAAATAATTGAATGCTAGCTGGTTAGATAGAAAAAAAATTCAAATAAATTGACTTTTACTTTTTATGACTCTACTTTTTATTTATTTATTTATTATATAAAAGACTATTCAATGTACATGTGATCCTTCATGAAAATTATAAAATGAAGATCCCAATAAAATTTTGGCATGGGTTCCAATAGTTTATTAGCAGCTGCCTATGATCTTTATTTTAAGTATCTTTCTCTTCACTATTTTTTAATTTTTTTGGGTGTAATGAGATAAGGTTTATAGTAAGATTTAATATAAAGACCAGCAATAATAGTGCATGCATCAATCTAGGTTATAACTAAAGAATAGTGTAGACATCGTTTGATCAATCTTTAATGAGAAGTTTCGAGTTTTTAAATATTTAAAAATAGAAGATATTCTTCTAAAAATACAGCTTTCAAAAATAAACTCTATAATTAGAGGTAAATTTAAGATTTATAAAATATAGTTGTATGACTGAAAAAAATATATTAAGTAGAAATTGATCTCTAGTCCTCAAGGTCAATAACTCAATATTTAACTAAATGCACCATTTAAACTTCTCGACGTATCAGTGCCATAATATAATATTATATAAAATTTAGAAAATATATGCATAAAATAACTAGTTTTACGGAGAGACCACAAGTTCACGTACTCCATTTTTTGCTTCTTAATGTGCTACTGCCTGCAATGCGCCAATTTGAAAATAGTTGAGTTCAAATATAGTTATCGAACACCGGGCGAAAAATCAAAAAAAATCTAGATTATTAAAAAAGAATTTAACTAGTGTCTGACCATAAATTTTTAACAACTCAAATTTCAACTTTAAAATCTATAGGCAAACGAAAATTTATTCTTTAAAATCTAATAATGTTATAGAAACTGTTGAAATATAATCATAGAAATCCTTTTTAAGTTTTAGGCGTATAATCTTTAATGATACTTTCCTTAAAAATATTTTATCCGATATAATTGTATCTCCTAAAATTCAATAAAATCTTTTAATATAAACTAGATCCAGGAACAAAAAAAAAATTTAGTAGCAGAAAATCAATTAATTAGAGGCAAAAAATGGATAATATTTTCTATATGTTGGTCTATTTCTCTCATAGGAAAAAGTATGTATTTATTTAAGCGAAATATTCAAAACATTATGCTGATTAAATAACGATCATAATCGTTTACCGGTAGAAATCTTAATATAATGACCATCGTATGGAGTTGTATTTGCATATTTGTCATATAAAAAGAATCAGATTCACACGTGAAGAATGTGTAAGCCGTAAAATATTATATAATTACAGTTTTTATCTTAAAAAGGCCTTCTGACATGCACGATACTTATGAATCATAAAACTTTTCATATAACCACAAAAATAGTTGTTGAAAATCACCAAAAATAATAATTTCACCAACAACTAGATATTTTTTGACCAATCAAATTTTGACAGAATATGAGACGTACTAAACTATTGATGTAAAATATCATATGACTATTAAAAACAATTGTCATTATTTCATATTTGTGATGACGTTCCGATGAAAATGTTTGTCGTAGATTATTAGTGCCATCATATCAATGTCCTTTATATCGTACTATATAAAGGATAACATTATTGATAGGAAATGTCTACTCATTTAATCAATTCATAACTTTATTTGTTATTTTAAGGACTACAAAACTATGTCCTTGAAAAACTATGGTCTCTTTTAAAAAAGATATATTGAAATTTGAAGTATGCGTTATAATATAATCTATAGATGACTAGCATAGAGTGTAGGCAGATTCTCGATTTAAAATTTATGCACTTTAATAGTAATCTTATATTAATAGTAAATAATAATTGAGTTTATAATCATATTTCTAGTGTAAATCTTTTAATATATATATAGAATATGAAGAAACAATTGTGAGTTCTTGTAAATACGTATTTCATATTATAGATCCGTCCTGACCATATACATGGTATAACTATATTATTTTGTTTTATACGACACTTGTTTCTTATTAGTCCGTTCCAAGTAGAACGATCGATGACTTTCATATAATACAAATAATTTAATGTTAAATTTTTTATTTAAATGCTAATGATATATTTGTATTTTCAGGAAAGATGTCATATCAAAATATTAGACCACACATTTCAAATAATTTTTTTCTTTTTAAAATTTCTTGCTCGTACTCAACTACCTCTCTCAATCTATTTTAATTGTGGTGCTTACTGAAAATAAATGATCTAAAATAATTACTCCTATCATTTTAAAAAAGTAAAATATAATTAATTCATAGTTTTCACTTTTACTCTTACTCAATAAATACGAAGAGAGATTAATATGTTGAAAAAAAAAGTCGTATTAAATTAAGATCAAATAATAAAGAAAAAAGGTTCAAATATGCTATCAAACTATTAAAAATAACTCATTTATGCTATTCATTAAAAAATTGGCTCATCTATGCCACTGTCAAACTTTTAACGGATGACATAAATAAACTAAACTTGTAATGAATAGTATAGATAAATTATTTCTAATAGTTTGATGATATATTTGAGTTTTTTTTTAATAATAAATAAAAATAATTAATCATATTATTTTTTTCGTTAATATTTTTCTTATAAGACATGAAAACAATATGAGAAGTAGTTTGATGATATATTTGAGTTTTTTTTTAATAATAAATAAAAATAATTAATCATATTATTTTTTTCGTTAATATTTTTCTTATAAGACATGAAAACAATATGAGAAGTTAGGGAGTATATGAGAATGACACGTAATTTGTTGGATCAATCATTGATTAGGGTAAATTTAGATAGCATAGTTTATCCAATAAAAAAATGACATATGAAACGTGGACCAATCAGAAGCTTTTGTCTCAGAACTAAAAAAATAAAAAACCCAATAATGTACATTGATGGGACTTTATTTCTTGTGGGTCATTCTTGTTTATTTCATCCCATCACTCTTACGACTTTTACAAGACATGAAAATATTCTTATCACAAATAAATGATTGTCGTGGAATGATAGGTATTTTTCTATTTTTAATTAGAGATTTTGAATTTGAGTTTACGGATATAAAATAATTTTTTTGTTAGGTAACGCTTTATTTAGGGGCAGTACTAGTATGAACTTTGAAGGTAGGAGTTCATTTGAACTCTTTTCAGCGAAAAAATATTTTTTATGTATATATGGTAAATATTGAACTCCTTTCAAATAGTTAGTGTATTTACTTCTTAGGATTATCAACCTTTTTAGTAAAATTTTTGATTTTGTCACTGACTTTATCCACTCGATATGAGATTTTTCGATGCGAATTCAGATCTAATTGCATCTCAATACGAACATCGAATATGAAATTTGAAAAACAAAAAAAGTGTTCTTATCAAGACACGTCATGTTTGCAAGAATTTCTCATATATTGCTTTAGTATATTTTTTTTCTTTAGAAACTTCTCGATCTACAAGTAACCTTTTTTTTTTTTTTTTTTTTTTTTTTTTTTTTGAGTTTCTGTACGTGATAAGATTAATTAATCAGTTCCAAGTAATACAAATGTTAGTATATATCATGTTTTAACAGTAGTTGAGAACCTAATTATTATTTTATTTGAGTTTTTTTTAATGTGAGAACTTTTTCACGGGGTGAATATTTAATTTTAAATTTATAAGTTCTAAATTTTAGAAGATCGACGACATTAATTAACTAAGTTCGTTATAGATTATTTATATATAACATGGGTTGAACCGGGGGCAAATTTATTGGGTAAATTATGATGAACATGAATTCATATGTTGAATGTATAAGATATTCATTCAAGAGAATAACGATCAATTTTCACTTAATACTTTTTTTTTCTTTTCTTTTAATAGCCTCAAAAATGTACTAATGCAAATTGTTTCTTAACACTATTTTTTTTTGTCCCTCCGTAGGAATTTTCACTCTTTTTTGCTTCTTTGGTGATTCAATTCGAACCCACAACCTTAATATTAAAGGTGAAAGGTGTTTATTATCCGAGCAAACCTTTTATCACATATAGTCGATTTTATACTATAACTTTAAATGATAAATGTCAAATCTCTTTAAAAAAAAATGTTTATAGGTAATCAAATTAAGTCACACATAGATAAAATAAAAATAGAGGGATTAATTATAACCTTTTTATTTTTGGCAAGAAGTTCCAAGTAAATGTTAGTGGTAGCGTGTATAAATTAGAAAACAATCTTTAACTATATAATATAAGTGGATATATGTACGTGCACCAACTTTGTCTTTATCCATTTTATTGGTCTAACTTCTTTTAACAAGTTACTACTTCTTTCTCATGTACATTAAAAAACTAAAATGAAGACACTTGTCACGAAATCAAATTTGACTATTCATATATTATGCCATTTTGGCGTAATAATAAGTAAACGTGTTCTTTAACTTGGTTTCGATAGGTATCTATGTCTTTCAATTTTGGGTGTGTACAAGTAGACACTTAAACTTGTATAAAGTTAAACAAGTAGACACATATGTCTTATGTAGCGTCCTATGTGGCGTTTCGTATAAATTGTCACGTAGGACGTGTGCGTCTACTTGTTTAACTTTATACAAGCTTAAATGTATACTTGTGCACACTCAAAATTAAAGGACATAACCGGCTAAAGCCAAATTAAAAGGCATGTTGATGTGTACCATTTTCTTGAATTGTTATCCTATAAGTAAACTTTCCCCACTTTAGCAACTCATATAATGTGCATTATTCAATGGTATTGGTGGCCCTTGATCTATGGCATAATCTAATGTGTAATTTAGAGATTCATATAAATTTAATAGAAATAGTAAACATATATATAATATATACGTTTATATTAAAATTTATTAAATCAATTGTTGAATTTAAAAATACAATAGATATCCAGCAAATTTTAAATATTGAATTCGCCTTTAATTGATATCAAATTATGCAAGTGTAAGTCAAGCCTTATGTCGTCCTCATAATATACACGATAGGGGTTCATGTCAAACCCTTCATCAGCACGGGAGGTGAAAGCTTGAACGACAGATAAATTTATCTTTTTTTTTAAAAAAAAGGCAAGTGTAAGACTAGAGTCACATGTTATATACTAACATATTATTGTTAATTAGCCACTGTTGACTAGGAAAAAATTTTAGTAATAGGGAGGTGGGCATTAAAGAGATATATGTTGTGTGCATGCATGCAAATTAAAGCAGCTCTTGTGTGAAACATGGGCAACTCATTAAATTAAAAAATAATAAAAATAGACCTTTTAAAATTAACATGTGTTCGATTATACAGTATGGAACATTCATGAATGTTGAATACTTTTATACGTAGTTGCATTATATATATATATATATAATTTGTATATTTATATAAAGATTTTACACTATCAACGTAAAATGAAGGGAAGCTCGGTATACTAAAGTTTTTGCTATGCATGAGGTCCAGGAAAGGGTCAGATCAGTCTTGCCTTATATTTCTGCAAGAGGCTGTAACTTGAACTTGTGACCTTCTAATTACACGACAACAACTTTATGAGTTACGCAACACTTTCCTTCACGAAATTATAAGATGAGAATAATTAAATAAAGTTATTTTCTTTTTAGGTTTTATTTCTTCCTCACGAGCAAAGGAAGTGTAATAATAAGAAGGTCAAAATTCAAAATGGTTAGGCAAGTCAATGCAATATATTTTGACTACTAGGTGGAAACACTTTTCCTTTTACTTTATCTTTTTCCTTCACGAGTTTCTATTGTAAATATATGAGTATTTTATAGAGTACACCTTCATTCACATGCAAGGCAAATTAAAGTTGTAATCGTCAGGTTTCTTTGATAATTGTGGTGTTCGAATCAATTTATACATATTTTAATCAATTTTAGTATAAATACCACGTAATTTTGTCAATCAAAATTTGAGCAACGGTATATTGTGATATGATATTCTAGGAGCAATCGATAAATGAGATGTTACACACATTTTGAACTAGTATATATATGTACTCCTTTATTTTCTACTATTCTTGTTACTTGACAAATAAATTCATTGGCAAAACAAAATCATGCTCATTTGAATGACATGATATTTATGCTAAAAAAAAATTCATCATGGTTTTTTCACAACTGTATTACCTTTTCATACATGATTGAAATATTTTATTTGAAGCGAAGGTTTATCGGCAACACCCTCTCTACTTTCACAAAATAGAGGTATACCTTTTCTTACCTGCTTGAAATGTTTTATTTGAGCCGATGGTCTATCGAAAAAAAATATTTTTACCTTCACAAAATAGAGATAAGGTCTGCGTACAACACCATCTTTCCGACATCTACTTACAGGATTACACTGAGTATGTTATCGCTATTGTTGTTGATATTTATGCTAGAAAAAGTCTCACTTTACTTCATGGTATGAATTGGTCTTTTGGAGTATAATTGTCTTAGAATTTGAATATAGAAGTCATCTATTATATATGTATTTTTGAGATAAAAAAATGTTAATGAATAAAAACAAAATTGCATTATTTCTTCCCTTCTATTGCATGCCTCATAATTGGCTCATATATATATATATATATATATGACCAATTATTGGCAATGAAATAAAATATATAGGACCCTATAAAATTATATATACAAATTAAAGACACCCTATTAATTGGTATACAAAAATGTTGCTAATGAATAAGTTTGCCCCTTATTTCTTGGAAATTGGAATCAATCATGCAAGCATCAAAATGTTGCATAATAGAAAACTAATTAATCTTTATATTAGGACAAATTCAATTGTCTCAATAAGATTAGTCGAACGCCAAAATAAGTATCAAACATAGAATGAAAACAAAGAATATGATGAGTACTAATTAATCGGACATTGAATATATAATTATTTGTCTTGAAACTGATTATATAATTATAAGCAATTACATATTTGGATAGAAGAATGTTAAAAAGGATAGTAAATCATTAGTGTGTTTGGTAAAACGGTATTGATAAACATATTTTTTTTTGCTAAAGTGACTAAATTATCCTTAAAGTTATTTAAAAATATATATATAATTGTCAAGGTATTTTCACATAAAAGGGACAAATGAGGGATATGCTACATATATAGTGGGATATGCTTCAACTTTAAGAAGAAAAAACAAACACTTAGAAAAATTCCTTGGCTTGTGGGGATCACCCTACACCTTGCAATTAAATTTAAACAGTGTTATCCAATAATGATGTTTAGAACTATATATGAACAATTATATAAGTTAATTACGTTTTTTGGAACACCCAGAGAAACAACTCACAATCGCTATTATTCAGATGCACACGGAGTAACTTCGCTTTTTATATAATAGCTTGCAAATCACATATAAAATGTAAACCGCGCTAGACAAGGCTAATGCAAAGAACTTGACTGAGAAGACGTTAGCTGCAGAGGGAATCGATCACTGACCTACTTTATGAGATACCTACCTCCTTTAATTATCTTGCAAAATAATTTCTTAGTGAAGTATTTATATGGGGTGAGAAAAATGTTCTTTTTTCCCTCTTGAATGCCTTAAAATTTACACATGATATAACACGAGAGAGCGGGTTGATCTCATAAATTGTCACTCAATTTTAATTTTATCATACTAAAGTGCTAATTAAAACAATTTTTTTTAATGAAAAAGTCTCTCAAGTTTACCTGAATATCACAAATGTGACTAACTATTTTTGTAGCCTGATATGGTACTTATTAAGCATCATACGTTAAAAATTTACACTTGAACCACGCAACAAATACTAAAATATGATGCAAATACTAATAAAACATGAACATATATGAATACAGGTTTTTCATGTGACACTTTGCTCTTCCTTAGCAAAGCATCACAAAAAATGGAGCGTTAAGAGTAAATATTTATCTGCACTCGATGTTTATATCAATTCAAATTAATCTAATATGGCTATACGATAAACTAAGGTGAATATATGTACTTAATTAACTATAATTTAGTGATAATAATACACGTGAATATAATGAGTTTATGGTAAAGGGCTTTAAATTGACCAGTCCAAACCAAGATTTTCAATAGGTTTAAATGGGCTACGAAGCCACTAACCCATGTAACATTTGGCCCAATGTAATCTCTTCAATTAAAAAGTGGGGATCGTTATACAAATAGCCGATCAGATTCACTGTTACTTTTCCAAGTCAGTAAACATAGATTATACACTGTGATTATATATGTATTCTATATGAATTATATGCATATTATATATCCGTCGATGATTTTTAATTTAAACGATTAGGTGGACGGTTATTTAGCTTATTTTTTCTTTAAAATAAGAAAGACATTTCTGTCGACGCACAACACCTTTTGACCCAAATATTTTTCTTTTTCTCAAAAGCTACCTTGGGTTATGATATATTATCAATTTGATATTTGGTTGTGGTTGTGGATCATCGATTCACACGATATTTGCTCAACTTTTTAAGATGGAGAAAGACCTATTTAAGGTAGCTTATTAGGTGGGCATCACGATTTAAATAGAGAAAATTTCTTAAATAGCACTATTGTCTAACCAAAAATATTGTGTATATGACTTTCTTGTTGAAGTTCTAGATGGAAGCACTTCTGCTTTATTCTAATTAACAAGTCTTTTAGCTAATTTAATACAAGAAAAGTAAAGAAACTCGTATTTTAATATGGAATTTTAATTAGTATTAACTGAAAAGTTTTCTCGATAGTTCAATGATCAAGAGATCACAATTTGAAACGTATAGCTTTTAGGAAATCATGATAATACATATCTTGTATAATATGTATTTATTTTAGTTTTAAGGTTAAAACAGTTACAAATTAGTTAATATCTTATTTCCAATGTTCTAGAAGATAGAAATAACATTTTTGACCATTTTTCGATTGTATCCTTGAAAAATAATCAATATCATAAAATTTCAAATTTCATATGTCATACTCCAAGACATTTTTGTATCTTATTTAATGTCTACTTGTTTATAGTTTTAAGATAGTTATGATGATAAAAAGTTAGTTGAAATCTAGAAGGTAGAAATAGCGTTTATCGTATAAGCCTTCTCTTGTATCTGAATCGTCGGCTTATATCTTCGGCTTAGTTGGAAAATCCTCCTATCGCTAAAAAGCGAGGTTTTCACCAGCACTTGAGCTAGTAGCCACAACTTTTCTTAGATAGGGCTTACGGCTAGTTTGTGTAAGCGTCTTTGTAAGCAATACCCCGAAAACTCCGACAAAAGAGATTGACAGGTTGGTTCACTTATTTCGGGAATCATCTTACGTCATTCGTTAAAGCGCTTTCGATCTCAAATTTTAAAAGATAACATTTATGTCATGAAATTTCAAATTTCACGACAATGTCTTGAAATTTCAACTGAAAAATTTAAAACTCAATAACAATGATTATTTTGAGTTATAGAGACAAAAAAATAGTTATTTGTGAATTTTATCCGTTCTAGAAGATTATTCATCAGAAGAAGTCAGGAGTAAACACCTACCTCAAGATATAAAAGGTGATCCACTTAAAACGGCCAGACACAATTAAAATATTCAACAACCCCAATTCATTACTAAAAAAACGCGAAAAATCAATGGTGATAAATAAATACCAAGGGACAAATTCGAGGGACTCCCCCCCCCCCCCCCCCCCCCCCCCACACCACATCTCTATAAATTGCTATTTACATCCCTCTCAATTCATTACAAACAAAATCAATTTAAAAAGAGTTTAGTCTTCTTGAAAATAATTAATCTCTCTTTCTTCCCTAAAACCAAAGGGAGGAGGAGAGCAAATTAATTAGTCCAACTTTGTTATTGCTATTTCATTGATCTATCTAATCTTGTTTAGTTGTCTTTCACGTCGACTTTTCATTCAAAAATGACAAGGGAAACTAGAAATGTGCGTTCTTGGATGGAGGTTGCTCCTGCCCTTATTACCTATAGTCGACGAAAGTCTTCAAATACACCAGGATTGGAGACCATTAGAGAAGAAATCAACGAGGGTTGTGACGATGACACACAACATCAGTTTTTCTCTCTTCAATTGCAACGTCGAAATTAATATAAAATCATGGGATATGATTTGATATTATTAGCTTAAAATGTACTTAATTAGATCTTTTAATTGAGAGGTTGATGAAATTTTAGCCCTCCATTGCAGATTCAGGAAGTGTGTAACATTATTGCTTAAAGAATATTAACAAACATTTGATTTTGTCATTCATTTTCTTTTGAAGTTTTTGATAATGTCATAAAGACCTCGTATTATAGTTCGTTACACAATCAAGTCACTTAGAAATTAATACGAATAATCTATACTAATAGTCGATTGATGATCTATATGGAAAAGAATATAAATAATTAGGAAAAAAGCATTCTACCAAACCAACATGTGAAACTAAATACTAGTAGTCAATTAGCTTTTCTGAGCGACTTTTTAAGTGAACTATTCTAAGTTGAGTGACCATAACTTATGTTACATAGAAATCAATGGTGACAATTAACACGAACATCAGATTTCTTCCATGGAAGCGCGCTTTTGCTCATATAGGTTGGGGATGGCAACATGTCCAACTTGTTCTGGAATCGTAGACCATAAAATTAGATTGAACAGACACGAACTGTTAACTATGCCTTTTGCTGGAGGACTTGTCGTTGTAATTGCAGAATCCAATCTCGATAACCAACAGAACCACCAACTCGATCCTCGAGTAGATTTGCAAGCAAGAACAAGCCTTCTCTAGGCTCTTCACCTTGCCTCACAAGATGGCATAGTTGATAGTATGATTTGTCGCGCTCTCTTTGCTTTTTAAGCAAGCCCATCACTTTTCTTGACATTTCATTATCTAGCTCTTGAAGTGAACCGTTTTCTCCGAGCAAATTGTGGATCATATTAGGAGAAAGCATTCTACCAAACCAGATGACAAATCGGAAACCATCATCGTAGAGATAGAGACCTTGTGGATCTAAGCTCTCTGTTGTAAGTGGAACCCCTTTCAAGATGTGTGGTTTTTTTAGAAGATATTCATCTATACGGATCAAATTAGGATATAGAAGCTTAAACAATCTTTTAACGGGCAAAGACATCATCGTATATCCAGCAGCACATCGTTCATCAAGCTGATCATCATATCCACCGCGGAGGGCTATTGATTTGCATAAAGCTAATCCATATAATGGCAAGTACTTCAAAGATTCCGGATATATCATCCTTCCACCCACGCGGTGCTGAACAGAATGGAGTTTTCGATATTCTCCAAGAGCTTTCACGATGCTGAGTTGAATAGAATTTCTAGCCTCTTCCAATGTAGAGGTTAGCGTTTTCTCAATGGCAAGCCTGATGAAAACAGAAATGATGGCACCGGTATCAGCAAGGAGATACATTTCACCTAAATCTGAAACAACAGGTGCTGCTGCTGTGTGTACCCTAACGCGCCTTTCTCCAGAAGATGACGTGTATAGCAGAGGAATTTGGAAATATACTGTCTCGGAAGTGAGTTGTGTTTCTTCGAGGGATAACTGCATTGCATATGCTTTATCGCAGTCAACAGCAGGAAGCGCTATTAGATCAGTGGATCTCAGCATCAAGTTCCCGTGACATCTTATACGCATAGCAGTCTCCCTTGTAAGATCTCGAGTTAACTCGTGACACAACTTTATCTTTGTGAATGGAAGCTTGAAAACTTGGATCGTAGTATACCTGACCACCTGTATACTTCGTCAACGTCCCTAATGTAGCTATGTCAGTATATTTGTCGCTGAACGCGTATAAATTGACTGCTATCTGATCTCTGGTGAAATCAGCAGCCATCTGTTTATAAAAAGGATCTTCAGGTACTCTCAATGTATGCTCTTTATCATCTCCACGAAGTTTTAACCGGCCAACACCAAGTGATGGAAAACTGCTTTGAAAGATCAGCAATTTTCCGCCATATTGGTTCATAACCTTGAAAGCTGATTTAAGAGGTGGACCGAAAACTGATTCCACATTTACGTTATCCTGAAACATTGAAGGAAGGTTGTCTAGAAATACATCTACTACAGTTCTCGATTCTGACAAGTTGACGAGGATATCATCATCTGGTAATGGCACGAATACATCCTCGAGATCTGACATGACCATCATTTGAGGTTGAATCAAGGACGATTTCATGTTATACAAATGTAGTGTACTGTCGTAAGTTATAAACCCAATCTTTGTTCTAGGATATCCGGACAAGCTGTCCAAACAGTTCTTGATCGTTTGTGCTAAAACCTCAAGCATTCCTCTTCTCACAGCATTCAAAGATACATCGATAAGAAAAAAATACAGGGGAGACATCTGAGGCCGGACCATATACTCAGATGAAGCAATAAACTCTACGCTACCTTTGGTAAGTTCAGGCCTTTGATCCAAAAATCGACTCTTCTTCCACTGGCATCCAAATGAGCGAAATACTCACCAGGAACTTCGTTAAGCAATTCTCATATGTTACATCTCCACTTTCTTCCTCCGTCAGTGAATGTCACGTAAGGATTTACATAAGTACGACATTTTCTACAACGGATGATACCAGCTGGGGACGAATTAACTAGAGGAACTTCCTCTTCCACATCCGCGAGAGGACAAACAACTGCTCCAAGAGATAAGTGCCAGTTTGAAGCCAAAGACTGAGAATTCGGTATGCCACTAGTTGTCAACCTTAAGAATCTTGAACTACAGTTCATGACAAAACGTTCTGATGATCATGATCATGAACTTCAGTAATTGGTCTTGGATAGGGGCTACAAGGTGTTGATTGTCTAGGATACTGCATGGATGCGTGATGAACATTTGGACTCGGCTGCCCTGGATGACGGGAAACAGGAGGTGTTGAGAAAGGACCTGAAACAGGTCTAACTACCTGCAGGGCTGATACAACAGGCTGCCCTGGCACTAACTGTGGGGCCGCGAAACGTTTGAAAGGGCCAGAGACTAATGTTGAAGGTGGCCCCCCGGCTGCATCATTAGGCATACCGGGTGGTGGCATCGGTCTAAAAGTAGTGATCCCTGGTCCAACCATGGAGGGGCTAGATGAAGGATGAGGAGGTAGGCCGAAAAAGAATTGGCCAGCAAAGTCTAGTGTGAAGAGTTAAAAGTTTGGGCATGCATATATATAACATAATCTTTTTTCCCTCTCCGTTTTTACATAGGAATTGTGAAGATCCAATTCCAAAGAGAAAAAGGATTTTCGAATAGTAGCACTTTATACTTGAGCCAAATTCTTAAATTTTTGTTCCTTGCCAACTAGGGGTGTTTTGGGTAAAATCCAATCCAAATTGATTAAGAAAATCGATTTTTATTTAGTTTGATTTGATTTGGTTTTACGTTTTTAGCAGTCGATAATATTTAGTTTGATTTTATTTAAAAAAATCGAAGAAATAAACGAATCGAACCGGCAAATTATATACATATATTTTTTTTGATAATTATATGTACATAAATATTATACTTTATGAATAATTTTAAATATCTTACTTATATATGTTTTGATCAAAATTCACTTGTAATTTAAATATCTTGTATTGGACGTACGCCATGTTATTATTTTATGTGGTAATTTCAGGATTTATTTTTGTATATTTGAGTCAATTGTTGTCTTTTTTTTTTTCCTTCCAGAATGAATCATTTCTTTTTATTTTCGTGTATTACTAATAACCGAATTATCGAACTAAATCGAATCAAAACCGATAATAACCAAACCAATAAGTATATATTATATTTATTTTATTTTGTTTTTAAAAATTATTTACATTGATTTAATTTTGATTTTAACCAATAACTGACCCATACACGTTCCAACTTGTATTCTAATTGTCTACGTTCATACAACCAACATCTTTGTTACCCTCTTGTGGGCTCGTTAACACGTAAAATGGAATAAATAGAATTCGCCAAACCTCTTATTAAGCTTTAATAATAATGTCATCTTTTATATTCAGAAATAATTGAACTTTAAAATAAGTATTTTGTTCTTAATAAGATAATTTAGCAACACATATATTTAAGATTTGTTTTAAATAGTATTTTAGTACATTTAAGTCCATCCATGAGGGGTCTTTTAAAGCCCATTATGGTAACTAAAGATAACTCCAATATTTTTCTCTATAATAGCAAACAATTTAGGGTTTAGACTATAGTTTAGGAGTTGTTTTGATATTCCGTGAATATCATCGTGGGCCAGAAATTCTAGTCACGATTCATTTTAGACTTCCGCTTTCTCTATACGAAGGACAAGTAAGTTCTCGTTTTAATGTGCTACTATGTGTCATTTTTCAACTACTTAGAGTCCTTAGTCAAACTTAAAAAGAATTTTAAGCTAAAAGCAAAAAGCTGAGGGGGAGGGAGGGTTTCCAACTTATCACTTTTAGCTTTTCCTTTTTAATCATTTTTTAGCTTTTTTTTATTTTTTTATTTTTATTTTACCAAACACTTAAAAACACTAAAAAAGAGATTAAAAGTTGGTTTGATCAAATTTCAATTCTATCCAAACGGGCTCTTAATAAGTTTTTGAGATAATTTCAAAGATCTTCCTCCAAATTTTGCTTTATCACACTCACCTCTCCTCTAATTTACGATATTACGTCGAATGTCGAGTAAATAATGTGGGAATAAAAAGTATATAATAGGTGTGCCCATTTCCCACATGTTCCACGTCTTTTACTTGGAAATTAGGTACAACCTCTCAATCAATTAAAAGGACAGATACATATTCAGGTGATGTTTCCCTATATCTTTCTACCGACACTTCACCCCATTTCTCTCTATTCTTTTCTCGGGACGAATTCAGTATTTAAATTTAATATATTTAATTTTTAAAAAAATTCAATATTTTTTCTTGATGCGAATCTAATATTTGTTATTTTCTTTGTTTTAATTTATGTGGCATATTTTTCCAAAAAGAATAACATATTTTCATAATTAGGGAATAATAATTTAACTTTAAAATGTCAATTTTACTCTTAATAAAATAATTTACGGTCATTAGTATAAACACGACTTGTTTTAGACTATAAGTTTCAAAAGTTTTCCTTTTTTTTTTAAACTCCGTGTCAAGCCAAACTATAACATATAAATTAGGATGGAAGGATCATAATTTTTTAATAACTTTTTCATATGTCGTATACAGTGGCGGAACCAGAATTTTCACTAAGAGGTGTTAGAATATAAAGAAGTAAATTCACGAAGAAACTAAGAGGTGTCAATACGTAATATATATACATAAAAAAAATATTTTCACTTAGCTACATAGTGTAATTTTCTGACGAAGAGGTGTCGGTCGACACCCCTCAATGACATGTAGCTCCGCCCATGGTCGTATATATACGTTTGGATCGAAAGTTATGAGTTCAAATGAACGTAGCGAAAAAGATACATCCACTCTTTTTCTTCCTTACTTCACCTCACCTTTATATAATCCTTCACTCTCTGCACTCTTTTCTCAAACACCACAAAAAAAAAAAATATATATATATATTATATACTCAAAAACCAAGCTTTTCTTTGAGTAGAAGGTCTATCAAAAACAGTTTTTCTAGTTCTCAAGGTAGGGGTAAAATTCGCGTACACACTACTCTTTTCAGACACCACTTTTGGAATCACACCGGATATTTTTGTTTCAATAAGTTGTGTTATTTGTAAAAGAGCGCTTTTGAAGAAGCTTTTTCCTTGAGCCGAAGGTCTATCGTAACAACTTCTCTGTCTCTCAAGAGTCAAGATAGGGATAAGATTTACATACACACAATTCTTTTCAGATTTCACTTGTTGGATTGCACTGAGTATCTATTGCATCTAATGGCCAATTTGAATGAGAATAACAGAAAATGTTGGATGGAGATTGCTGTTCCAGCTGTTCTAATTGCAACCAATAAGATTTCAATTTCTCCACAGCTACAAACTATATTTGAAGAAAAAGATTTTGAGGATTCTGATTTTTATGAGATCTCTTCTAGGAAAGGGGATTTTGTTTTGTTTCCCAAAGTGTTGAGTCCATTGAAATTGAAATAATTAAGCATACTAGTAATATTTGATGTAACCTTTTGTTCATCTTCTCTTTTTTTTTTTTTTTTGGATTAAATGGTAATGATTAATGAAGGGTTTCCTTAATCCCAAGTTTAAGGGTGTGATTTTTGTACTCAAATGGGCTGTTGTGTTTGCAATTAATTAAGTCAAAAGTATGATACTTTTGTATTGTGTTTTAGCAGGGAAAGTTAATCTGAAATGTATGAGTACTTCATAGATTAATTAAAGAGTGAAGGGTCCAAAATATATTTGATTCCGGGGTTGTTTAGTACGCGGGATAAAGTGGAATATTTTGAGATTAAGTTTCGTACTAAATTTATACTATCGTGTTTGGTTGATGGTATAAATTTATCTCGAGATTAATTTATACAGTCAATTAAATATGGTATAACTCTAATACCAAATATAATATTGGGATATCCCATCTTATCTCATCGAATATGAAATTATTTTATCCCACCTCCCATATGATATAAATTAGTCCAAGGCTTATAATTTCAGGACTATAATCCCAGAATAATTTAATTTGCATGCCAAACATTATGTAAATTTCCTACATGAACTGCCATCAACTCTTTTTAATCAAAACACGTTTTAATTATTAATTGTTCACTTTTCTTACTAGAAATAATATTTCAAAAATCAAAAGTACAAGTTACTTTATGATGAATTGGGAGCATGATGAAAGTTGTAAGATCCTTCTCTAAGAAGAACCATGAGTCTTAATTAGTTGCATATTAAATATGAAATCAATTAAAGAATGATATTTTTAAAGAAAAAAATTCCATATTTCCGTATTTTATATTATTTAAGTTTGTAATTATTTAGATTTGCACATAAACTTGTCACGTGGCTATACCGTGACCAAAAACACACCTTCACATTAACCCGAAAAAACACACAAAAGAGTTCCTCCATGATACATCAAAAATTAGCATAATACATAAGCATGTCTTTTAACTTGGTATTGATTAATATCTGTGCCCTTCAATTATAGGTGTGCATAAATAGACACTTAAAATTATATAAAATTAAACACATACATCCTATATGACAATTTCAAGCGAATTGCCACATAGATATTATGTAAAACACCACGTATTTTCGTATCGATTTTACCCTATTGATAAATATGTGGTCTTAAAGCTTTGGAGTGATTTCGAAGCGTGTGCTGATTTCCCACATGTTACATGTCTTTACTCCTAAATTTGGCAACATCAAAAACGACAAGATTCAAAGTGATGTTTCCACTTTCTTTCTACCGACACTTTAACCCCTCAATTCTTTATTCTTCCTCACTTCACCCCCCACACCTTTAAATATTAGCCCCCTCCCTCTCTTCATCTCAAACACCACAAAGAAAATACAATCAAAAAAGACAAAGAGTAGTAGTACTACTGAAGAATTTCTAGCTCTCTTTCAGATAGCCTCATTCTTGTCATTACAATAATAACAACAGCATACTCGGTGTAATTCGACAAGTGAGGTTTGAAGAGGGTGGTGTGTATACGTATGCAGTGTTACTCCTACCTCGTGGCATCATAGAGTTGTGACACTCATTTGCTAGCTCAAATGGCCAAGTTTATTAGTGGTGAACAAAAATGTTGGATGGAAGTTGCTGTTCCAGCAGTTCTAATGGCACCAAATAAGAAGATTTCTGTTTCTCCACAGCTAGAAACTATATTTGAAGAAGAGGATTTTGAGGACTCTGATTTTCAAGAGCTATTTTCCAGGAGGGGGAACTCTATTTTCTTCCCTAAAGATTTGAGTTTACTTACTTAGATTAGTATTTTCTACCTTTTTTTTTGTTAAATCAAGTTTTCTTTTTCTACTTGAGGATTATCAAGATCTATCTAGATCTGTTTTTGTTTATCCCAATTCTCATATATGGCTATCGTGTATGTGAACTAATCAAAAGTATGGTTAATAGTATTTTGGCATAATACATAAATGTGCTCTTTAACTTAGTCTCAGTTCACATTTATGCCCTCCAGGCTTCAACTTTAGATGAGTACAAGTAGACGCTTAAACTTGTATAAAGTTGAATAAGTAAACACATTCGTCATACTTGGCATCCTATGTGGCAATTCACATCCCTACGTGACATCTTACGTAAGATGCGTGTATCGATTTATTTAACTTTATACAAATTTAAGTGCCTACTTATGCACATCCAAAGTTGAAGGCATAAATGTAAATTGAGGTCAAGTTAAAGGGTATGTTTATGTATTATGCCTCGCAATTTTGTTTCCTCAATTATTGATGACTTCTAATTGTAATACTTGTCATATGCACATATCTGAACAAAATATTGAGATCTTAATATTAAAAAAGATTGTAAACGTAAATAAATTATGAGACATTCCTCCCTGCTTGGCAGCACAACTAAGGACATTTTGTTTTTATTATAATTTATAGGTAAGATCTTTGGATCTGAATATATATTTGAATATTGTGATATATTTAAATATGAATATTGAATAAGTTAAATTGCTTGTTTTCACAACATTCGAATATTTATAATTTTTCTTTAGTAATACGTCGAATAATATAAAAGTTAAATATTACATCAACAAATTATTACTACGCCGTAAGATAGTGATTGATGAAGATGATGGTTGTTATACGGTAGGAGAGGTGTCAATGAAAGTTATGTGCTGTGGTGATAGTTGTAGTGGTGGAGGTTGGCGGTGATGTTGGTAATGGTGGTTTACAATAATGATAGTAGTGATGATGGATTGTTAGTGACTGAGGTCTGAGAGTGGAAACAATCGGATTCGAACCCTAAATAAACATAATCTTGTTAGAGAGTATTCCCCCCTTAAATGATCCTTAGGCGGCACAAATCCAAATTAGTCAGGGGTCCTAAAAGAATATCAAACACTGGATGAAAAATAAAAAAACATATTTACCACATGCTTATTGTGTGATGTTTATTTTTTCTTCTAAATCTATTGATATATTGTTTATCCTTACAATGGTACAGTTAAACTTATAAACATGACTCAAGAACACGCGAATTGAAAATCCCAAAAATATTCGATTTGTAATTCTCCTCACACCTAGAAGTCAGTCCAATCCACCCGTTTGACGCCCTTAATTATAAGTACTAATTTGGTGACAAAGAAATGGGAAATGTAGCCTTGCTCATTCCATTTATTTTTTATGCTCAAACAAGCATAAGGTAAAAGAAACACAAATTACAAAGACAGACAACTAAAATGAAAAGCTGCAGTGATGATTGTTTGGCAAATCTAAAACAAGTGCCAAACAGCCAAGACAACTCTACTATAAAAAAAACATAATTTAGAAAGACTTCTTCACATCAAATACTTATATACAATTTTGACCATTCTTCAATTTGAATCCATTTCTCACAAGGCTCACAACTGCAGATTCTTGATGATTAGGCATTGCTCCTGAAGGAACCAAGTGCTTTAACAGCTCCAGCCCTCAAAATGAACTGATGGTAAAATGCAGCAATTGCAGCACCAATGAAAGGTCCAACCCAAAATATCCACTGTCACAATTAACAACAAAAGATTAATTAGTCACCCAAAATAGTGGAGACGAGTTGAGGTGTTTAGATGATCATTTCGTAACTTACTTGGTCATCCCATGCTTTGTCTTTGCCATAAATAACAGCAGCCCCAAAACTCCTAGCAGGGTTAATACCAGTTCCAGTGACTGGGATTGTAGCCAAGTGAACCATAAACACCGCGAATCCAATCGGAAGTGGTGCCAACACCTTCAATTAATCAACTTAAATGATCAGAATTGGCATTAAAATTAGTACTACTAAGTAATAAACTTATACTTACGGGAACATGAGAGTCTCTGGCGTTTCTCTTAGGATCAGTAGCAGCAAAAACAGTGTAAACAAGAACGAAAGTGCCAATAATCTCAGCACCCAAACCAGTAGCCGTACTATATCCATCATTCAACGTATTAGCACCACCACCATACCTAACATAGTACGCCTTTTGAAAAGCCTTCACCAATCCACAACCACAAATGGCTCCTAAACACTGAGCCACAATGTACATAACAGCCCGAACCAACGACACTTTTCGGGCCAAGAAAAGCCCGAATGTGACAGCAGGGTTAATGTGTCCACCAGAAATACCAGCAGTACAGTAAACAAGTACGAAAATCATACCCCCAAAAGCCCAAGCAATTCCAAGAATGCCAACACCACCACATTGGTCAGTGGCACTCTGGCTCTTGTAGCCAATTACAGTAAGGACAGTGATATAGAGGAATAACATAGTGGCTATGAATTCAGCAATTATAGCTCTGTAAAATGACCATTTTCCTAGCTCTTCAGGGTCAATTAAGGGTGCTGGGGGTGGGTCTTGATAGTCTTTTGGTGCATATTCAGTGCCAACTTCTCTGTCCTTGCCCATTTTCTGCTCTGTTTTGACTAAGCAAGAAATTAAGAATGATGTTGAAAAGTGTTTGATATTTGGCTTTGGCTGTGTGGTGGAGTTGAGGTTGAGTGAAGAGCAATGGGGTATTTATGGAGTTGGAAATTTAATTAGAGGGTGTTACATAAACACTAATTTGATTGATTAATAATTAATCAAGATTATCATTTGCCGCCCCACAATACTCACTCCCAATTTATATGTGTTTTTTTGTTTTTCATCTGGTATTCGTTATTTGTGTTTGGAGGCAGTTAAATTTGGATTCGTGCGTAAATAATAAAGACATCTTTATACCAAGAATCGAATCGGGGCCTGTAATTAAGATTAAAGAGTATTTATTACTCTACTATAACTGTTATTTGTCTCAAATGTGTAATGACCATACTTTGTATTCACTAATTTAAAATTCTGAATCCATTTCTTAATTTTCATTCGAATCTAATAGAGGTAAGAAAGGACAGGTTATGAATTATGATATCAAACACCCTGATTTAGAGTTTAGACACACATTAGACTTATTCTAAACCTACTGAATACAAAGTCGTCTTTCTTTGAAAGTGTTTTATCCCTTAATATGGGACTTCTGGGTATAAGACCAAATTTAATCAACTTTAATATAAGTATCAGACACTAAATGAAAAATCAAAAAAAAATAAACACCACCGTCCATTCCAACTCAGCCCACCTTGTTGATTCCTTCAACCACTCATGTCTTGCCATCTCAGCAAGGGCCCCATAATTATTTTTTTCATTTTATATAAGAAAAAAGTAGTAATATTTCTTTTATAATATCAATGTATATATATAAGTTACTCCCTCTGTCCATCTTTACTTGTCCACTATTAACTTTGCACATTTCTTAAAAACTATAAATAAAAGGGTAATTTTATCATATCACCCTTTGAATATAGTAAATACAATGTCTTGAAAAATGTAATAGAGAAATTACTATAATTAATGATAAGGGTAAATTAGAAACTAAGTATAAAATTATTTCTTGATTTCATAAACTGAATAAATATTATTGGACATCTATTTTTAATATAGTGGACAAGTAAAAATGGACCAGAGAGTAGTTGGTACAAACAAAAATTTCAATTGGTTAGGTAAGAGAAATTAAAGCAACCTTATAGCTATAGCCCCCACCCACCTTAATCAATCATTCTCCCTTATTTATACAACCTTGTACTATTATTTTGAAAATCTTTCTAAGTTTTCCTAGGCATAAATAATATATAACTGTGTCCTCCAATTTGGCCTTAACTGGTATTTATCTTTTTCAATTTTGGGTATGCCTAAGTAGATAATTAAATTTGTATAAAATTGAACAAGTAGACAAATACATCCTACATGATGTCTCACGTGAATTGTCACGTAAAACACGTGTGTCTACTTATTCAAGTTTATACAAGCTTAAGATGTCTACTTATGTACATTCAAAATTGGAGAATATAGATATCAGCCAACACCCAGTTAAATGGCACTATTATCCCTTTTCTAAAATTGGAGTCTCACATTTATAGTGTTCAATAATTTAGAACTAGTTCACTTTATCATTAATTCGCAATAGTGACAGTACACAAAACTTTGTGCAAGAGGTATCAAATATTTATAAAAGATTTATTATTATCTTTTCCGTCTCAATTTATGTGGCATAATTAGTGAATATATGTCATACCTCTACCTCACTATGATAATCGTCTTTTATAATAATACTTTATTACAATAATTTGATATTCTTTTAATTGATTTTTATATTATATTATATTATATTATATTATATTATATTATATTATATTATATTTTATATTCTTTATAATGTTTATTTGCTATAGCAATAAAAAAGAAAAGGTAGAGACACAACGTTATTATAAAAAATTTTAGCCATACAATACTCTAATCCCAAACAAAAGTCTCTTGTTTTCTTTTTAATTTATCATATTTTGCTATTGATCACAAGATTATCCGCCCAGAAGGTTCATTAATTAAAAAAGATCAATAATACATTATTAATTATTAGTACTAATAATGAGAGTGAGGAGTGAATGACAACTTTTTCAATAATCAAACGTAGACAAAGTATTGGAGGTTAATTCATAGAAGAAAGACACTAGCAACAAAAAGACCAAATGAGTGACATCGTTATAGAAAAACTTAATCGTAACATATCATGGGGTTGTTTGATACGTGGGATAAGTATACCAATCTCGAGATAAAAATTGGAATTAATTTTATCTTATGTTTGGTGTAAGGTATTAGCTAATTTTGGAACTATTTTATCTCCCATTTGTACTAAAATGGTGGAATTACTATGTCATTTGAAAGGTGGGATAAAATAATGAGTAAATCCCACTTTACCTCCCTAACATTTAAGGTTTGGGAAACAATACCCCCTCCACATATTGAATGAGAACGATACCCCCCTTATATAATATTTTCCGGTGAGATTATATTTTTTTTTCTTGAATAAAGATTTTAAAAAAGTTTTTTTTTAAAAAATTAACCCCCTCCCCCAACCCAATTCCTAAAAACACTGAAGAAATGGAATTTTTTGGCGCTAAAACATCTAATTTTGAGGGAATTTTTTTACGCTAATCTTGCAATGTTCTTGATATTTATGTGACTTTGACATTTGAAATATCTATGGAATCTCCGTTGACACCTATTTTTGAAGGTGAGTAATTTTTTCATTAAATATTAAAGTATTACTTCAATGTTCATGTCCTCTCAATCTTAGATTCTTGGGTTCCTCTTTATTTGCTTCAAATGGATGCAAATTTGTTTAAAAATATTTTATCTGGAGATTTCTTATGTCTCTCAGGCTTAACAGGGTATTTTATTAAAAGGTGAAGTATAATATGTTCATTCAAAACAATATTTAATCGTCTTTCTTGCTATCTTCAAAAGTTTAACCATTTTTTCTATTATTTTAATATCATTATATACAATATTGAAGAAAATATGCAGAACTAATCTATCTTATGTGAAAATATTAGAAATTCTTATGAAATATACATTAGATGAAGAAATTATTGTTATGTAAAGTATTAATTATTTATGAGGTTTTATCTTTGCGCCAAAAGATTATTATTTCTTAAGAAAATATATACACATTTTATCTTTGCGCCAAAAAATTTCCTCTTTTTAGTGTTTTTAGGGATTGGGTTGGGGGGAGGGGGGTTAATCTTTTTTTAAAAAACTTTTTTTAAATCTTTATTCAAGAAAAAAAAATATAATCTCACCGGAAAATATTACATAAGGGAGGTATCGTTCTCATTCAATATGTGAAGGTGGTATTGTTTCCCAAACCTTAAATGTTAGGGAGGTAAAGTGAAATTTACTCTAAAATAATCTCATGAGATATCCCTACTTATCTCATCCCGTTATTCCGAGATTAGCTATCACGAGATTAGTTATTCCACCATGTATATGGGATAACTTATTCCATCACTATGGTATAAATAATAGGATAAATAATCTCGGAACTAACTAATATTTTCAACCAGATGCCGAATAAAATAATCATGCATTTTATCTCAAAACTATTATACCTTATACCTCACACCCACGCCAAACAACAAAAGTCTCTTGTTTTTTTTGCTTAATTTAGCATATTTTGCTATTGATCACAAGATTATCCATCCAGAAGGTTCATTAATTAAAAAACACCAATAACACATTATTAATTATTACTAATAATGAGAGTGAGAAGTGAGTGACAACTTTTTCAATAATCAAACATAGACCAAAGTAGTGATGGTTCATTGAAGAAAGACAATATGCACACCGACCATTCAATATCATCCACAACCCTAATTTTTATAGTACTATTACTATACCATGTTATTGTGAACATTTTTTTTTTCTATTGATCTCTAACTTTGTGACACATGGCAATCTTTTTCACCACTTGCCTATATTTTTCTAGTAATTTTTGGTTCTTTCTGAATTGATGCTGTTGACGTTTCCCTAGTTTGCACATATTTTTCTTATTGAGTACAATCAGATGATAGTATAATGTAAAAAACAAATGTTAAATTGGTGGAATTGAATTTTCATGAGATTAAAATAAGTATTAATTACGTTATTTGTTTATAGATTGAGTTGTTAATTGTTATTGATATGTGCACGAAGCAATTCTCGAAGATGCGGTTTGAGAAGTCCAGTAAAATCATAGTTTAGTTTAGTTACAAAAGGTATGCTTCTCATTACACATTTCGTAATAAAGGGTGAAAAAATGAAGTCAAGTAAACACATGTGTTTTATATAGCGTCTCACACGAATTGTCACGTAGAATATCATATAAGACACATGTATTTACTTATGCATATTCAAAATGACACAGATATCAATTGAGATCAAGTTAAAGGCGCATTTATTTCGAAAAACATAAAATGTAATGGTTAGTGCTGATGTGGCAAGAGATTAGTGGTTAGAGGGATGAGGATAAAAAATGGGAATAAAGTTGAAGTGGGGGGTCGGTTTAGTAGGGCCCATAAGGAGAAAAGTAATGGTTGATGATGCATGATGATGATGGTCGGTTTGTGTGATTTGTCATTTTTAGCCGTTTGATTTGATATGTCCTCAATCGTCATTTTCGTCCATGGTGAGTCCGAAACCTAAATGACGAAAAATAAAACAAACAAATTAAAATAATCGCAAAATAAATTCAATTTAGCTATAGCGTAGTAATACCGTACGTGCGCTAGTTGTATATTAAAATAACTCGAGTAACAATTTTTAACGAGAGAGCCGGCTTGGATTGGAAGGAAGGGCTTCGCTTTCCGATCGCTTTTTGAGGCAGAATTCGAATCCGCTGGCTCAGATGAGTGGCTCTTGGCTTCGTAAACATATCTATGTTCTTGCTTTTTCACTGAAAACAACAACCAAAGAAAAAACATCCAGTAAATAAACACCAAAGTGAGATAGAAAATGAGCTAGGCTGCAGCTATTCAAGCATCTCAAAGTTACGTTAGTCAAGTCATCTATAGCATATGAATTTACTTTCATTACTACGCTATAGGTTTCCATTTATTTGATTTTTTTTCTCCAAATATGAGAACTACTTTTCTTGAATAAAGATTATGTGTGTTTCAATATACAATTGCCTTGTACAAGATTGTTTTTTTTTTCTTTGATTACTATCATTGGTATCACTCGAAGATTGTAGTGAGATGAATCTCTCAATTCGTTTTTAGTGTATCTCGTAAACACGCAATATTAACATGACTCATAAATTAAGGTCTCCAATTGAAATTCGGCGCCCAACCCCACAAATTTGCCGACCCACGAGTTATTATAGAGGTAGGGGTCACTCTACCACTAAAAGGGAGAAAGAAAAATATAGAAACTACTAGATACATAGATGGGGTTGTTGAATATGACTTTTACAATTATTATTATTACTATTATAATTTCATATACTTACTAAAAAGCCAAATCTTTTCCATAAATACCCCCCTTTCACTCCTTAACAATTCCACTACATTCTCCTCTCTCAAATCTCAAATTAGCTAGCAAAACCTCAAAGTTAGTTAACATATTCTTGGTTCTTTTTTTTTTTGTGTGTACAAATGGGCAAGGACATAGAAGTTGGCACTGAATATGCACCAAAAGACTACCAAGACCCACCCCCAGCACCCTTAATTGACCCTGAAGAGCTAGGAAAATGGTCATTTTACAGAGCCATAATTGCTGAATTCATAGCCACTATGTTATTCCTCTATATCACTGTCCTCACTGTAATTGGCTACAAGAGCCAGAGTGCCACTGACCAATGTGGTGGTGTTGGCATTCTTGGAATTGCTTGGGCTTTTGGGGGTATGATTTTCGTACTTGTTTACTGCACTGCTGGTATTTCTGGTGGACACATTAACCCTGCTGTCACATTCGGGCTTTTCTTGGCCCGAAAAGTGTCGTTGGTTCGGGCTGTTATGTACATTGTGGCTCAGTGTTTAGGAGCCATTTGTGGTTGTGGATTGGTGAAGGCTTTTCAAAAGGCGTACTATGTTAGGTATGGTGGTGGTGCTAATACGTTGAATGATGGATATAGTACGGCTACTGGTTTGGGTGCTGAGATTATTGGCACTTTCGTTCTTGTTTACACTGTCTTTGCTGCTACTGATCCTAAGAGAAATGCCAGAGACTCTCATGTTCCCGTAAGTATAAGTTTATTACTTAGTAGTACTAATTTTAATGCCAATTCTGATCATTTGAGTTGATTAATTGAAGGTGTTGGCACCACTTCCGATTGGATTCGCGGTGTTTATGGTTCACTTGGCTACAATCCCTGTTACTGGAACTGGTATTAACCCTGCTAGGAGTTTTGGGGCTGCTGTTATTTATGGCAAAGACAAAGCATGGGATGACCAAGTAAGTAACCAAATGATCATCTAAATACCTCAACTCGTCTCCACTGTGTCTCGTGGACGACTGTATTTTGGGTGACTAATTAATTTCTTGTTGTTAATTGTGACAGTGGATATTTTGGGTTGGACCTTTCATTGGTGCTGCAATTGCTGCATTTTACCATCAGTTCATTTTGAGAGCTGGAGCTGTAAAAGCACTTGGTTCATTCAGGAGCAATGCCTAATCGAAAACTCGAAAGGGATATCGATCATGAAGAAACTGTATATATAAGTATTTTGAGATGAAATTGATCTCTAAATTATGTTTTCTTGATTTTGGTGTGTTTGGCACTTGTTTTAAATGTGCCAAACATTGTAGCTTGTCTGCCTTGTTTTCTGTTTGTGTTTCTGTAATTTTTATTATGCTTGTTTAAGCATCAAAATAATGGAATGAGCAAAGGCTATTGGTATATTTCATCACTCTTCTGTGTCACCAAAATATATACTTACCGTGTTTCAATTTGGATGCATAAGGGAAGTTCTAGACCTTAACCGAGATGCATAGATGAGTCAACCTACGAGCACAAAAGAGCGTGGACGGACCCACACAAAGATATTAAGGCCATTGATACAGAACTATGTGTCTATGGATTGATTACAATGGGTTCAGAGTTTAGGCATTCGATAAAGTGAAATCTTTTAGTCCCCAAAAAGTAATAGACCCCTAAATTTACATATTTCTTTAAATGTAAATTAATTACTACTATTACTTATGGTTAATCATAACCAAAAAAATGATCACTTACTGCCACTTTAAGTAATAAAAAACTCAAAAGCAAAAGTTTATTTTCTTGTATGACGACACAACACAAGTTATGTCGTATAAGTTGTGCCCCTTAGTTCCTATAGAACTTATGCCGTTAGAGACCTGCATTTAGTTCATGCCCCACAAGCTATGTCTTACAACTTGCAAGATATAACTTAGTTCCTAACAAACTTATGTTGATAGAGGCATAAGTTCATTTTTAGAACCCACAAAGTTATACCTTAAGAGACATAACTTATTTCAACAAAACTGTTGTCGAATAAGGCAAAAGTTCTCTAAACTTATATCATGCAAAATTCGGTCATAGTTAAGGACACTTTGGGGTTTGATCAACAAATTAAATGAGCAACAGGAACAAATATTACAACAACAACAACATACCCAGTATAGTCCTACAAAGTGAGATCTGGGGAGGGTAAAAGTGTATGCAAACCTTATTTATACCTCAGATGTAGAGAGGTTGTTTTCGATAGACCCTCAGCTCAAGGAAAAAATCTATCCAAAGCAGTCTGGAGGGTAACAAGACAGTAACTGCAATAAAATAATATGATAGTTGAAGTGTAAGAAACAACACATTATAATAACAATAAACGAACGACAAGAAACGACAGTATTGTTATTTAAGACTACCCCGAAATAGGAGCAATCCGTGCATAAATTTGATTGTTATTTAAGTACAACAAATCAACATGGTTTTGCGTTTAAGTCCATTGGGCCTTCTAAGTTTCACCAGTCACACCCAAATATAGGGGAACTTACATAAAACACATATTTTTAGGAGCTAATTACTTTTTTCTACTACTTTCCCTTTGGATACATCACAATCCCGCCGGATACATCCCAATCCCATCGGATACATCCCAAACCACTCGGATACATTGCATAAGGCATCTAGATACATGATTTTATCTCGGATATATACATCGGCATCTTTGATTTTATCTCGGATACATCGACATTCCGCATGTATCTAAGGGGATACAACATGTATCCGCATGTATCTGAGGGATTACAACATGTATCCGAGGGTTGGAATGTAACCGATGGGTGTGATGTATCCTATGGGATTGGGATGTATCCGAGGTGAGGTACTGTATCCGAAGGGTTTTTGGTTAACATGTGATATATTAAGTAATTAAAATAAAGTAGTAAGAGAGTTTGTAAATATGATAAGAAGGTATGTCCCTTTAGGTAGTTTACCCCCAAATATAAGCTATGGGCCCAAGGATCCGGCCCAGAAGCATACAGTGTCTTTTGTTGGGCCTGCATGCATGTTGGGCCACTGTGTACAAATCTGGCCCAGAGTACAATTGAAACACAACTATTTTTGGTGTATCATCAACCCTTATAATTTTAAAAATAAAATTTAAATATTCAATAACTACATAAAATAATGCAAAATATAACCTATTATAGTGAAAAGTGTTTTTATAACATTTGAAATTTTTGTAGCAGAAAAAAATTGTTAGACTGTCCAATTAATAATTCATTCTTTTGGAATATAGTCCTATCTATCTTAGAAGAGGCTGAAAAAGCCCTGTGAATTAGAATTTGTACATTACATGACTCATTTCTGAGTCGAGCGCTCCCAATAAGATTTTTTTCATAGCTGACAAATGATGTTTATAATTATGAAATATTGAAACGTTAAAGATATTCGACCAGTGTCTTGACTGTCTTCAATGGAGCTCTTATAAGAATGTGAATTTTTTTGATAGAGAACAATTTTTTTCAAGGAGTCTTACGAGATACGAATCTTGATTAGTAGAGAAACAAGTGCTGAATATCAAATAAGTATACCAAAAGAGAAAGAAATTCCAATGAACATGTCAAATTAAAGCAGAGTTTGTATACAAAATCCATGTGGCATGTAAATAAACCTTTAAAATTAAGAAACTTTAAGATCTCTTAAAGTCAAACACCCTGAGGATCTTGATGCCTTCTTACTAAAACTTATTTATTTATTTTTTTTTTTAATTTTTTATTCAGCGTTCGATATTCGTTTTGAGGTTCGATTAATTTAAATTCACGACAAAAAGTTCCGCTTTATGGATAAATCACTTATAATGTATTCCACATACGTAACAATAGAGAGAAAAAAAAGAAGAAATAATTTAAACTAGAATATATTACCAGCTGCTTCTTTTTTCCTCTTTGTTTTTATGGATATTTTTATAATTGCATGACCGTTGAATATTCTGATATTGGTGTTAATTAAATACGTTATTGCTTAGTTAGCCACATGCAAAGTATATTCATGTCCACATTTAAATTATATTCTGATTTGTATGATTTTAATATTATCAATGTAGTTTAATTATCATGCTACTAATCGTTACTTATCATAAAGATTTAATTTTATAATTACTTTAGAAGTGACCGATTGTGTAACTATATTTTATACCATTAGGGATCGTTTGGTAGCTGGTTAGAGTTATGCAAGTATTAATAATGTAGGAATTGATTATGAGGGAATTTATGTATTATTTATGCAGGTATTAGTTATGCAGGGATTAATTATTCATGTATTAGTTATACATGTATTACTTATTCCACCTTCTATCCTGCATAATAAAATACATAGATTATATACATGTATTAGTTATGCGAATTTCTAAATTGTAAACCAAACACCGTATTAATTTTATACATGAATAATTTACCTTCTAACCAACTACCAAACGTGGTATTACTTATCCCGGATTTAATACATGTATAACCTACCTCCAAATCAGCTATCAAATGACCCCTTAGTGCATAAAACTCCTTCGTTTCACTTTTACTTGTCCATTTTAAATTTTGTACACCTCTTAAAAAATAATAATTGACATGAATATTTTACCATAATACTCATATTAATTGATGTTTAGTCTTAGGCCTTGAAAAATGATTTGGGAATAAGTAATTAATGGAGAGGGTAAACATGAAGAAAAAGATATTTTTCCGCTTAATATGCTAAAAATGAAAAGAAAATAATACTCCCTCCATTCTCTTTTATTTGTTCACTTTGGACTTTGCACTACCTTTAAGAAACAATGATTAATACGAATATTTTACCATAATATCCATATTAATTCATGTATCGTCTTAGCTAGGTCTTGAAAATGATTTTAAGAATAAGTAATTAATCTTGAGAGTAAAACATGAAATATATATATATGTTTTTCTCTTGGTATGCATAAAAATGAATATCTATTTTTTTTTAGTATAGTGGACAAGTAAAAGTAAACGAAAGGAATATATATGTGCCAAAAACAAAAAAAAAGGTGAAAATATAATTCTAATAAGTGGACAAGTAAAAATGAACGACGAAAGTACTAATCTTGATTAAGCTTGTGTATTTATTTTAATTAAACACAAGATGTGCCCTTTAATGTTGTTAGTAGTCACTATAGTACATGACAAAGGACAAAACTATCATTTAATACTCCAAATTGGACATGGTTGGCTGTCTCCATAATATAATGCTTAAAAGTGAAAAAATAATAAAATTGGAAATTAATTTTTTTTTTTTTAAAAACAAAAATTAAAGAAGAAGAAGACAATGTCTTCCATTTTACCCATCTCTATAAAGATCTGTTTGCTTTTGTGTCTACATGCTCTTCTGTTATTTCTTATGTATAAATGCTTGCTTTTTTTTCACTTTACATTTCTACATTAAATTACCAAGTTGACCACCAAATTAATTTCAATTTATTTACTCACAAATTAGTGTGTCGTACATGTTTTTCTACTTTCTTGTAGTTGAAGATCTTTGACAAAATTGATGGGTCAATAATCTAATGCAGGAAACAATTTACTCATACAATAATGGGTGAAATCAAGATTTTCACTAAGTATCAATTTAAAATATATATCATATAATTTTTCAATAAGGTAGGAGTGTTTTATCTTGTTGCCGTTACTAGTAGTCGCAGTACTATGCCTTGTAGTTTCTTGTTCTTTGATTTCTATTTTTAATATATGTTGTTACGTATTGATCGATTATAGTATTATTTTGCTGGAGTAATGTTCTGCTATTATCTATTGTCTCTTGTACTTCCCATTATATTTAAACTAGACTGGTTTTATCTTGAGCCGATGGTCTATTGGAAACAGTCTCTTTACCTCACCACTAAGGTAGAAGTAAAATCTGTGTACACTCTAGTCGTCGCAGACTTCACTTTGTAGAATTACAATAGGTATATTGTTATTGTTGTATAATTTTTCGACGAGAGAGATTGAATGAACACCCTTGCGTTTCCTAGCTTCGCCCATGCTAGTACTCGTTAGTCGTTACCTACAACAAGTGTATCATTAATAAATCATGACTTTAAGTTGTGAGACTCTTGCGAATAAATTGGTTAGTTTGGTGTAAATATTGAGGGTAGGTAATGCACTAGTGTAGGGTGTTTTTGAGATGGGGGAAATCATTTTTGTTATTGTCAAGGAAATTCGTAATTGCTATTATGTGGGTGTGCACAGGATAAACTTCACTCTAGTGTAATAGTCAGCAAGTCATACAAGAAAGACAGAGGCGAATTCAATATAGAAATTGTGATGCACGTGAATTCATGATCTCTCTGCTGAACTAGATATTTTATGTACATACATATTTGTTAGAATTGAGCTAATATTTTTGGCTGACACCCATGCTCCAAAAGGGATTTTTGGTGCACCTGATTGAATGCCAAGTTATTTATCCAGATGAGTAGGGTTTCATTCCCGATAAATACATTGTTTTTCTTCTTTTCTTTAGTAGCACTACACCCATGTTCTATAAATTCTAGATCCACCTTCGAAGAGCAGTAAATTGCGCCAAACAAATCTCGTGTGACGACGAGCTCGATCTTAAGAAAACCTGCGGGAGATTTCAAGTTTTATTTGAGAGATCAGGTCTGCTCATGAACCAACACGACCATCCTTACAATGAGGAAAAATCATATATAATTGTCTTAAATATCATGGAAAATATATTTTTTAAAACACGTTTTCCTCTCACTTTTTGGGAAAATAACTTTCTTGGCAAGAGGAGGGAAGTCATTTTCCAAAATCTCCCTATATCTCATTTCTATCGGATTGTTTCCACCCTCCCAACCCCATACACCCCACCACACCCCCAACCCCCACAATAATTGTCACGTTAAACGAAAAATATTATAAGTTGTAATCGTTTTCATATTGATACGATGAAAAAATATATCTTAAAATATTAATTGAAGTTTATGTCGTTTGACTTTTAAGAAGCGAAATGTGACAAATAAAAATGAACGAAGGAAGTAAATGATAAAATCACCTTTCTTTTAATGCAAAAGCATATTTCATATCAATTTTAATTTGTATAGGTAGTACATGCATGCTCCTAGGATACCAGTAGTGAATAGAAAATGTTGCAAAGTAAATATATTTTCTTTGTAGACATATCACATGCAGTTTGATCAAAGCTCAGAGCAAGTGGGACAAGAAATGATCTATCACAATTTTTCTCTAATCCCCATATCCAACCCACTCTGCTGACCAAATCTACACAATATCACAACCCCCCCTCCTCATTTCGCTCAGAGGCGGAGCTAGGTATGGTCGAGGGGTTCAAACGGAAAGTTGTTTTATTTATACATGATTAAAATTATATTTTTATGTATATATATTAGATGTTGTACCCAGCCCTTTAATTTTTTCGTAAATTGAACCCCTTTAGTGAAAATTCTGACTCCGTCACTATTCTCATCATTATCATATAGACTACTAAAACCCCATGTTTTTTTTTTGAGTATAGCTCTATAGGATCAATTAAAACTAATTTGAACATTTTGTTTTGGGTGTTACAACATTTTGGCCCTACAAGAGGCTGTGAAAAGAGAGGTTGGACGGCTACTAGCTAGTGAGAGTTGTTTGGATTGTGAACAATATTATTTTCGATGTCATTATTCCTACTTCTGCGGCTATAGATTTACATTTTTACCTAATTTGAGAAAAAAAAAAGATTTACTCGTATTTAATGTTTATATTAATTTAACGAACACACGATGGGACTTTATATAAAAAAAATTGTTATTATTCAATCATAATTAATTAATACATATCTACACCTAAACTTTATTGCCAACCGTAAAGATATGGCGTTTTCGCCTAATAGCTAGCTCATGAGTCATGAGGATGGTAATATTCACGAATAAAACTTTTCGGTCACTGTAATTGAAAAATAATCGTTATCATGAATCAGTTTCAAATCTATCGATGAAACTCTAGGATATTTCATGGAGTTGCACATATGAAATTTAAACCTTCATGAAGTGACTATTTTTAAAGACGTACAAGGCCGATAAATGGTTAGTGAACGTTATTTCTACTTATGAGAACTGGATTTTCGAATTAGACCACAACTCATTCGCTCAACTAATATGGAACATAACGCTTCGGTCTCCACAGCGTAGAGGATGTAACTAGAGCGTGGATTACAAGAACCCAACATTGAAAAATACAACAAAAAATAAGGATCGATGAATCTGATTCTAATACTATATAAAGACTATATAAAGATATAATCATTTGACCTAACTCAATTCTAACAGCTAACTCGTAAGGAGAGAACTCAAAACGACCGTATAAAAAGTACCACAACTCATTTCCCAATCAATATGGAACTTATAAATACTAACCATGATAAACAAACTATATTTTTGTAAAGATGATTAATTGTGGTATCTTTACTCAACAAAAAGTAAATCAACCTTAAAAAATTATAAATTAAAGCAAGAAATCATGTTATTTGATCATAATTAAAAGATAAATACCATATGATTAATTAGTGTTAACACTCAATACAAATAAATATTGCCCCTAGTGGACAAGAGACCTACCTAAAAGGACAGAACATACATTGAACTTTCCTATTGGTTATTAAAAGCACCCCACCCCACCCCCACCACTAAAATTAGACAAATAGTAATAGGCACATGCACACAGATTACAAAAGGAGGCCAATGAAGATTCAATTTGTCTAATGTTTTGGACTGACCCCATTATTTTTTATATATATTTGACTGAGGTGGACAATACATACACATATATACACACAATAATAACAATATATCCAATATAATTAAACAAGTGAGTCTGAAAAAAGTAGGTATACGCAGATCTCACCCTACTTTTATGAGGTAAAGAGATTATTTTCGATAGATCTTTGGCTTAACAAATCATTTTTCAGAACAATTTTGATATATACGATGTTCCGTATTCGTAATGGAGTTCGACTAATTTAAATTCGCACCGCGTAATTAGGCCCCTTCATAAAAAGCACGTCTTGCTAAGAATTTGTTCGTATCCAAGATTTGAAATCAAGAGCTCTAATTAAGGATGAAACAGACCCATCCACTCTACAATTTTATATATAATGAAAGTGTTTGGTTTGTGACGTTAATATTTTTTCAATTTTTTGTTCGGTGTTTAATATCTACATTAGAGCTTCAATTAATCGAGATCACTCATTGCAGAGTTTATTCTGAAAATAGTGTTTCCAACAGAATTTTCTTCATATTCCAGACTCAAACTCTTGATGTTAAAGTTAATTAGGGGTTGACTATAGTCATGATTGTTTTTTTTGACAACTATATATAGTCATGAAATTCAATAGTAATTTTTTTGTTGAAAAAAAAAAAAGAATATGCCAAAGCAGCTGACCAAGCAACCACGTGATTTAGCCGAATTACAAGTTGAGAATTTCAAGGACTCTCATTCATTTGGAGGCATTAATTAACTAAAAAAAAATAGTACTCCCTCCGTTTATTTTTACTTGTCACATTTTATTTTATAAAAGTTAATTTAACTAAACTACACAATTAAATTAAAGTAGATTAGTTTAATATTTTAAATTTAAATGATCGAAAACTATACGAAAATGCTATAAGTTACAATCTTTCTCATAGTAATATGATGAAAAAATATATTTTAAAATATTGGTCAAAGTTTATGCAGTTTGAACTCGAAAAATCAAAATAGTGACAAGTAAAAATGGATGGAGTGAGTACTTAACAAGTTGGTATTGCTTTACTTTTTTTTTTTTTAAATGTGGAGGACTTCTTCTTTTTTATCACATCACTTGAATATGATTGCATGTAATTGTTCATGTCAAAATTGAATTAGCAACTTAAAAATGAAAGATGTATAAATGTTTCTTAATTGGGCACTTACATTATGTAATATGCATGTAAACGTGCACATATTAGTTTTAATTCACATCAATTTTTATGTCTATTTATGACGTGAAAATACATAACTTGGAAATTATTTATATTTGTAATTAATTATTTAAATCTTTGACTATTTTAATTTTCTATTAAATATAGAAACAGTTTAAATATCAATTTTGTTACACAAATTAATGTTATGACATTCCTCCAATTAATACTAAGTTTGTTTTTATGTGAAATTAACCTAATTATAAGAGAATAAACCACATTAAAAGACAAGTGAATCCTTTTCAAATCAAATTAATGACATATAGAAAGGTGATGAAAAAATGGCATGTGCATGGTGGCCAATGAAAGATCTCAACAATTTTGGTCAAACTAAAACATAATAAGATTTTTGATTTGATATGTTTCTTGCAAATTTGATGAATTGTTTTTTGGTAAGTTACTAATTTTTCTTGGTCCATAATTTTCAATTTTGGATAAAATGTACAGCAAATTATAGCTTTGAATGTTTTATGTTAGTTGGTACATAAGGCACTTGGTCCCTCTTGTCTATCCATAACTAATTACTTTAAATAATTTTGTGATTATTCCTCATTTAGTTATGGAGTTAATGTGGACAATATATCTGAATTATTCTTTTTCAGATATATACATAACTTGGCAATTATTAAAACACAACTCGAAATTGATTAGATTAACTATCAGTGATTTTCTTTTTCTATTTGAACTATCATCATCTGCACAACTAGATGTGTTTTAATAGATAGATAGTAATAATTCAGGTAAAACAATAGAACAGATGGTGATAATTCAGATAGAAAAAGAAATACTTGATAATTTAGGTGTGAAATCCGCGAAAAAGTAAATAGTTCAAATATATATTTTTTATATCATTTTCTCTTATTTATATCTTACTGCTATAAGATTGTATGGTTAATCATTCCGTCATCTCTCATCAATGAGAAGACTTTTGCACAAATAAACTTTTCTTCATTATTTCCATAATGATTGTCCCATGCACTCCCACTTTTTTTTGATTTAATTATTTAATATTTAAAATTTATTGAATTAATTAATTTGAATTTGCGTCAAGTAAAATTATTCACAGTTGTACTGATTCTTCCTTGTAATCTCTAAACATCTCTCTTTTCACTCAGTTCTATTTAATGTGAAGTGTTTACCGTTTCATTACCAAGGTATTTTAAAACTGGATTGCCTCATTTCGAGACATCTCGTAGGATTCCTCGTCGGAGAATTAAGACTGTGGTTCGACGAAAAATAGGACGAAATACAAAAAATAGAAAAAGGAAAGTCATATAAAGTTTTGTAGAAGTAACTAATTTTTTGTAATTTTTTTAAATTTATCTAAGAAGGATGCGTTATTCACATTTCATTTGATCATAATCTTGATCTTATTTTATACATTATTAATATTTATATGAATTTTAACCATGATCAAATGAAAACATTTCAAGAAAATGTTTTTTTTACAATAAAAAGCAAACATATATTTATTCACAAGATGTGACATAAATATTGCTTTTTTTTTTTTATAGTTAGGCCAATGGCATCTTTAAAATGTATACACTATTTTGGATTTCTACTTTAGTAGTGCACAAAATCTTAGGCTTTATCCTTCCAAAAAGAATGAGAAAGAAACAAAAATGACAACCACCATTTCCTCTAGGAAAAATAATTCAATTGCCAACTTGTAAAATTTATGTTTATCAAATTGGGCATTATGAAATTTACATTATGCATTCCACCATGAGACAATTTGATAAAACAATATAATAAGTCAATTTGAAAGCATAGTGAGTTATGAAAAAAAAATCAAATAATTTTATTTCTTATTTTACAAGGAAAAATTCTAAAAGGAGAATCAAATAGGTTATCAAATGTGCTATCAATATTATAGAAAAAAATAATCTAATACTACTTTTGATAAGGAACTAAAATAGGAGGTGAATTAAAGGTGTTAGGTATCACTCCAAGTATGATTTTCCTATTTTAGTAAGAAAGTAGGTTAGATTGGGTGAAATCTTTTCACCTTTTATCGAATTTTTTTTAGTTTAACCCTCAAAAATGAAGTATTTTCTTGAAAGAAATTATTTTTCATCAGTGAACTCTATGCGAACACGAATCGAAATTAATGTATCAGTGATACAATTTTGGATTAATCAGAACAATGAGTTTTGAATATGGAATGATTAAGAATAATCATTTGTTTAATTTTTCATCTGCTAAGCGCTTTGAAACCCGACTAATTTAAATTTGTGCCCGAAAATCTCATTATGAGGGTAAATTGCTCTTCATCAAAGGCGGCGGCATAAATAACGCTCGAATCTGAAATCTCTGGTTAAGGATAAATTAGTAGTGTAGTATTTATAATCTGAATTCGTGTTGCAAAATTCAGGGGATAGAATATACTCAATCCGTTTCAATTTGTGTTATTTTTCCTCTTTAAATCATTCAAAAAAGAACGTCTCTTTCCTTTTCTGACAACACTCTAATTTTAACTTTTCATGTGACATATTTAAAACCACGAGATTAACAAGCATTTTGATACATCCTACATATCTTTGATAAGAAAAATTAAAAATCGTATTTACGTTCTTAAATTCTGTGTCAAATAAAAACCATGCAAACAGATTGATATAGAGAGAGTGACCTATCAGAGACGGCCCCATTCTCATTTCGCACGACTCGAATTCGAAACTTCTAATTAAAAATGAAGAAGTATGTACCATTCAACCACATGGCAGACAAATAGTATGACTTATCAAAGATAGTCAGGACTCAAATACAAAACTTGTAATTGTAATTAAGGATGAAAGAGTATGCATCACTCGACCACGTACCAGGCAAATCTATTCTGCTGCCAAACGGTATTTTGAAGAAGTTTTTAACAGTGAGCAGTAACTAACTTAAAATAAGCCTACAACAACAACAACAAAACTGTGTAAAAATGGCGACAGCCACGTTGTTTCATCATCATCTCCAACTGAACTACATCTCCATACTCTCAAAATCCTCCATTCTTGATCAATGCTCACCAAACAATACTCTTTTTCTCCATGACTTTACACTTTTCTGCTCATAATCATGAACACCCTTTACCTCAATCTCTCCATTTCCACTCTTTTTCTTTGCTTCATCTTCTTGAAATCTACATCTGGTTTTGGTTCAATGGGACCCATATCAGCTGCTTTTGGTAGAAATGGTTTCTTTTGTGCTATTGATGCTAGTGGCAAACAAGATGTTATTTGTTGGGGTAATAAAACTAATACTAATACTAATACAAATAATCTTGATGTACCAAACTACCCCATCACTGATGTTCCCTCTATGGCTGCTCTATCTGGTGGTGATGGTTTTCTTTGTGGCATTTTGTCAAACACATCTCAAGCATTTTGTTGGGATTCAATGGGATCAAGGTCTGATGATCTTGTTCCTAATGTTTATAAAACTAATGCTTATTCTCATATTGCTTCTGGTAGGAATCATGTTTGTGCTATTAGGGGTCCTTATTATTCAGAGAGTGATTGGGGTAGTGTTGATTGTTGGGATATTATACGAAAATCGAATGGTAGTTTGGGGTCAAGGGAGAGTTCTTTGTATTATAATCAGTATACTAGTTCAGAAGTTTTCACGAAAATAGTTTCTGGGGATGGGTTTAGTTGTGGGGGTGTTAAGGATGGAGGGGTTCTTTGTTGGGGTCCAAATTCTAGTGGTCTTGGTGTATCGCGTTTATCGGAGAATGTTCATGCTTTAACTGCAGGGATTGATTCTGTTTGTGGGGTTTTAGAAGGGTCTAGTGAGGTGAAATGTTGGGGTGCTAATAATGAATCGTTTGGTATCCCTCCGGTAGGGGTACCATTCGTGTCATTGGCAGCTGGTGTAGAGCATTTTTGTGGGATTAGACAAGATAATCATGGGATTATGTGTTGGGGAAATTATAATTCATCTTTGATTCCGAAAGGATCAGGCTTTCTTGCTATTGCTTCATCTGATTTTATCACTTGTGGTATTAGGGAAAGCGATTTGGTTCTTGATTGCTGGTATACGAATGTTTCATCACAAGTAAATTATGATCCACCGTTGCAGCTGTGTAGTCCGGGATTGTGTACTCCTAGTTCTTGTGGGGAAGGGAAATTTTCGTTCAATGCAAGCCTTCTGAACGAGGCAGATTTGACAAATTTGTGTGTTAGGAAAGATCTTAAGATTTGTTCGCCTTGTGGGGTGAACTGTTCTGAAGGATTCTTCCCCTCTAGTGCTTGTACTGAAAATGCAGACCGGGTTTGTACTCCTTGCTCTCTCTGCCAGAATAGCTCTTGTTCTGATGTTTGCAAGCTTCAAATATCGGCAGAGATGAAGCAACAGCATCAGCATCAATTGCATCAACTACTCATCATAGTCGGGTCTTCTGCTTTGGGTTTCTTGTTCTGCTTAGCTGGATTATGTTTGTTAATCCGCGTGATAACCAGCAAAAGTAAAGAAGGCGGAAACAACCAATTCGCCTCCTGTATTCGCAAGCCTGAGAAGGAAACTGATGCAAATACTGGCCATCATCCTCCTGTGTCCGTGGCACCGTGTCCAGGGGAAGCTCAGGTTTTCCGGCTTTCAGAGTTGAAAGACGCCACTAACGGGTTCAAGGAGTTCAACGAGCTTGGCAGGGGAAGTTACGGATTCGTTTATAAAGCTGTTCTTCCGGATGGGAGGCAAGTAGCAGTAAAGAGGGCCAATGCTGCTACGATTATACACACCAACAGCCGGGAGTTTGAAATGGAGCTAGAGATCCTCTGCAGTGTTCGACACACCAATATAGTTAATTTGTTAGGTTATTGTGCAGAAATGGGGGAAAGGATTCTTGTTTATGAACTCATGCCTCATGGAACCCTTAATGACCACCTCCATGGGGGTCTTTCTCCGGTGAGCTGGAACCTTAGGCTGAAGATTGCAATGCAGGCTGCAAAGGGGCTTGAGTACCTTCACAAGGAAGTTTCTCCTCCTATCGTGCACCGTGATGTGAAGAGTTCGAACATTCTCTTGGATGCTGATTGGGGAGCTCGGATTGCAGATTTTGGACTGCTTACACCTAACGAGAAGGATCTTAATGGAGACGTGCAAACGGATGTCTATAACTTTGGGATCGTGTTACTAGAGATTCTTAGTGGAAGAAAAGCTTATGACAGGGATTGTACACCTCCGAGTATTGTTGACTGGGCACTGCCTCTGATCAGACAAGGGAAAGCAGCTGTTATCATAGATCGTTACGTTGCTCTTCCAAGAAATGTCGAACCTCTACTTAAACTTGCTGAAATTGCAGAGCAGGCATTGCGGGAAAATCCTGCTGAGCGCCCTGATATGTCACAGTTGGCACTTCTGTTAGAGCAGCTAGTGAAGGATGTAATGATATCATAGCCTTCTTTTCGGGGTCTTATATTAATTTTTTGGTGGATTGAAATTTTTCAGAAAACAAAATCAGAGGATAGCATATTGGTGAGTAACGCTCTTCTGCAATTGTACATTTCTATGAGCTTCTTGTAAATTTTGTGCTTATATTTTTTGTTTGCCACATTCTTGGACAAATGTCAACAATAAATTTATCAACTTTTTCTTATAGCAATGAAATATGTTGTGTTGCTCCAAATTATCTTTATTATAATGTCAATTTGATGAGGCGCTTTCCACATTTCTGGATAATAATAGTCCTCCTTGTTCATGGCGTAGATGGGACGAGACAGTAAAATTTGGCATAGTTTACCTGCTTAGTTACGTTAAATGGCAGATAAACTGGAAATCTGGTCACTTAAATTCCTATTTGCCCCATGACTATGTAATTTACACCATAGACGATAATAGTTCACTTGAAAATACTGGTTTCGCAAAATTTTCTGTTATTTCAATAACAATTCTCAGTTGGATGTTGCTGCGTTTAGTGACAAATGTAGATAGTACTGTCACAAATGTGGATAGTACTGTCGTTCAAAGGCGAATCTAGAATTTAAACTTTGATGGTTTAACCTCTAAGGTTCTCAGCAGTAAACTTATTATACTTTTGAAATTATGGGTTCAGAAGTTCTCCATATTTGTTGAGATAGTAATGGTTTGGAAGTCAACATATATATCTGTGTTTCGTATAATAAATATTGGGTTCAGTTGAACCAGTTGATTATAGGCTCCATCCGCCTCTATTGTCGTTGATTATGTTCTCAATTCTCATACCCTAGTTTGGTGTTTGAGATATGAAATCACTGACTGATGTAAACTGAGGTGTTGGTGAATCCCATGTGAGAGCCTGCTCAAGACAGAACGATGATCGGAAAATCCCTTTGCAACTCTTTGAATCCTGTGACCTCTCCCATGTTACAATGTATCATTGACAGATCGTTTGTCTATTTTAGGGGACTTCTTCTGTAGATCTTTGTTTAAAGGCAGCATCAGTTGTAATTAGAAATTTTAACAAGGTCAGAATAATGACAGTACTTTTTTGCTGGCTAATGTATAGAAATGTTATCTTCCAGGGGCTTTATCCATATAATTCTGTCAAAAATGAACGTTGTGTCACTGCATTTCATAGATTTGGGGATAGATTCAAGATGCAACCACATTTTACCTGGGAATCATATATATTCTTTGTTCCTTAGTGTTTATTACTGTCTGTTTGCTCTATTTGCGTCGTATCCTACTTTTTGCTGTCTTATTTTCTTATAATCGTGCTTCGAATTCTTCTTTTTCAAGCTGAGGGTCTATGGGGAACAACCTCTCGACCCCATAAAGGTAGGGTTAAGGTCTGCGTACATCTTACCCTCCCCAAACTCCACTTGTGGGATTGCACTGGGTATGTTGTTGTTGTTGTATTATGTAAATATGGTATATAGCAGAGCTTATTATGCCTTCAAATTTAGCCCCGGCCCGGGACTGTTGTTATTGCCTCACTGAGATGCTAAAAGACTATTAGCAAGGTCACATATTACAAATTGAATAAATAGGAGCAGATGATGAGGGAAAAATCTAACTTCTGAATGTACTCCTAGTTTCTCGTTCAAGCTTGTTCTCCGGCTAATATTATCGGAGAACTGCCTTTTCAATATCCTAGACACTAATGTAATTAATTGTAATAGTATTCTTCAAAGTTACTTGAAGGGGAGCCTTGGAGCAATGCTAAAGTTGTTTCCATGTGACGTATAGGTTAGAGGTGCGAGTGGTGAAAATCAGCCACTTGTGCTTGCATCAGGGTAGGTTGCCTACATTACACCCACAGACCCTGCATGAACGCTGGATGCTTCGTGCACCGCCTGAACTTTTTATTCTTTGAAGTTACTTGTGGACAGATCTTTGATTTGATCTGGATCTGTTAATGAGAGCTATGATTTACAGTACAAAAGGACAAGAAATTGTTCTTATGTGGACCTTTAATTGTATTGGTCGGTTTGTTGGTATTGGCTGAGTAGGAAAAGCAAAGGTTCAACTAGGATCACAACACTTTTTTCATTGGAAATGATTCCATAAAGCTACAAAATATTGAATGGTCTTTTTCAAAAGAATATTCAATATCTATAGCGTTATGGAATTAGTTAGTTCCAATCAAAAAGTGTCATGGTCCTAGTTGAACCTTTGCTTTTCCTACTCAAACAACAATAACATAGACAGTGTAATTCCACAGGTGCTGTCTGGAGAGAGTAGAGTGTACGCAAGACCTTACCCCTACCTCTTGGAGGTAGAAAGGTTATTTCCGAAAGACTCCCGACTCAGGTAACGCATATCAAAGAACATACAGAAGTAAAGAAGATATAACAAATACTAGAGGAAGCATTACATAACATTCATGAAAAAGAAACAACAGCAGCAAAATAATGCGATAACCAAAGCACAAGAAACAATCGGTAGTAACAGAAATCGAGGGACAAACACTAAATGTGCAAGTGTCTCTGTATAAAAACTAAAACATATATTTATCTACAAATAGCTAAAACATTTTAGTATCACATGACACATATTCAAGTCATGATTTTGTTCATGTGGGCTGTGGTAAGATAAATGAAGAAGCTTTTCTTGTATAGAACTTAGTTAGTTGCTTACCCTGTTGAAGCTGTTAAAAAGCAGTATCAATAAAAGTACATAAAAAACTAGAATGCTTTTCCTCGTTTTCCCTTTATGTTTTCGGACAAAAATGGGAACCTGTTAAGTCATACTAGACGACATTGCTTTCGCAAATAGTTAAACATTTTAGTATCACATATTGATTAGCAGTTAGATGAATGAACTTGTCATAAAGCAAAAACATTCAAGTCATGATTTTGTTCTTGTGGGATGTAGAAAGATAAATGCAGAAGCTTTTCTTGTGTAGAACTTAAGTTAGTTGCTAACCCTGTTGAAACTGTTAGAAAGCAATGTTAAGAAAAGTACATAAAAACTAGGATGCTTTTCCTCGTTTTTCCTTTATGTTTTTGGACAAAAATGGGAACCTGTTAAGTCATACAAGACGACGTTGCTTTCCCTTCTTTTGTGGCCGAAAGGTTGAGATCATGAAGGAATCGACAGAAGGGAAATGAAGGAAAGAAAAACTTGTTCTTTCCACCTAAAATTCTGAGATACTGTTATCTAACTCACCTCTCATTCAAATACTTCCAAAACAAAACAGTTACAGAAAAGAATGAAAAGTGACTTGCTTTATAATGCTGGAAAAGAAAAGAAGCATGATCAAGACTGATCTTTGCTAAAACCAAAAATATGGACGGTACAAGAAACAAACATATTGCCCTTTAGCTTTTGACTGTCAATAACTGCCTTTTTCAACAGTTTCTTCAGAACAGAAACCCCCATTAACAGCTTGTTACTGTATTGTATTGTATCGTATTGTCAAATCCGTTGTTTGTTACGTAACAGTGAAAAGTGCCATGTTATGTAGTGACTCATTTGATGTGATCGTGTTGTTACCTTATTATGTACTAATCATATTTTACTCTTTACCCTGCGTGTTTTGTTAATAGCTACTCTACTCCATGTCCTGCTTTTTCTTTGTAATACTATAAGCTTATTCTTCAGATATTGTTGATGTGAGGCATTGTGAAAATGACGAGAAACGATACAATCTATCCAAACAGTAGAACAGTACAATACGTAAGTTATGAACTGATATGTAACAACCATCCAAACAAGTTGTAAAAGATCAGGGTTTCAACATGAAGGGGGGGAAAGAAAAGTAAGAAAACCCGGAGTTCTTTTTTAGAGTTAGCGGTTTTATCTTTTAGCTATTTGTCGCGTTTTCCCTTTTCTTTCCCTTATAAATTCTGTTGCAGAGGTCACTTCAACTACAACATATTGTTAGTAGTTTCAGCAGAATCTTGGCTATTTAGAGGAAATCAACACAAGTTGTTTGATTCAGTCTACAGAGTTTTGGAATTCCAGAAAGGTAGGTTTTTCTTGTTTTTCATGATAGATAACATATGCCTGGCTCCTTGTATGCCATTTGCATTGTTCCATCTACAAATTGATGGCCTTTTCAGATGGCATTCTAGGAGCCATGCATGTATAGAGTTTCAAGTCAAGCATTTCTAAGTGTTGTTTATTTCTTGAAATTATTCATAGGCAAGTTCTTTTTTTCACTTGCATAATCTTCTTTTAGTGTGACTCGAGGGTCTATCTGAAACAACCTCTTTACCCCCACAAAGGTAGGAGTAAAGTCCGCGTACACCTCACCCTCATCAGGATCCCAGACCCCACTTATGGGACTATACTGAGTATGTTGTTGTAATCTTGAAATTTTCTATAGTGTGAGTTGTTTATTTCTTGAAATTTTTCATAGGCAAGTTCCTTCTTTTACTTGCACAATCTTCTTTTAGTGTGAGTCGAGTGTCTATCTGAAACAATCTCTCTACCCTACAATGGCAAGGGTAAGGTTTGCGTACACTCCGCCCCCCAGACACCAAACCTAAATGTTGAACCCATCAAATTTAAATTCTGAATCCGCTTCTCTTCCCTAGTTGCGTGCACAGAATCTTGTGCAAGCGATGTTAGTCTATTGTCACAATTCAGCTAGTAAGTGAGTTAAGGCCTAGAATTATGATGGTTTAAGGCTTTACTTTGTGTTCTGCGTTGATATTTAGTGGGCGTTTGACCATGAAAATTAAATATTATTCACTTTATTTAAAATTCTTAAAATTACAGTTGGAGTTGTGTTTGGCGATACTGTTTGCAAAGAATGTTTAGAATTCGAATTTATTTTTTTAAATATGGTTTATTCCCCATTTTTTAAAAACGATCAAAATCATGTAGCTTGACTAATTTACCTGAAACATACCGTCAGATTTGCTCTAAAAGTGTAGTATCTCAAAATAGATAGTCACATGATGTCATAGATTAGATTTCAAATACGAGCTACTACATATTATTACAAATATTTTTCACTTTATCTTAATTTTTTCAAATTAGAGTTGAAAAGATGCGTTTGGTTATAGTTTTTGTAAATAATATTTGGTTGTTTGAATGTAATTTTCTATAAAAAAAACATGAAGTTGTAGTTGGAATTTTCAGTGGTAAAACGTTAATTTTCAAATAAACTAAAAAAATTTCAGAAAAAAACGAATAATTATCATGGTCAAACGGGACCTTAATTTCTATTATTTTCAAGGGGGAAACCAAGGTAGTCCTTTTAATTACGGATATAGGAGTATTTTTTACTTTTATTATCTATAATATATACTGAATATAAAATATTCTATATATTTGCAAAAATAGACAATTTTGGTCCAACTTTTATACAGTGGCTGCTAATGGAAGACTTTTTTCTTCTTCCACTCATTTTAGCTGGAAAATGAGTACTAGAATTGTCCTAAAGAGAAAGATATGGGCTAGCATGACCAGTTCTTAGCAAAGAAAAATTGGAGAAAAACATGTAATCATGGTCAATAGTGGATTCTATCCTTCCTTCTTGGAAGTTTTGCTTGGGTTAACATATAATATACTATTCTCATTTGTCGGAAACAATCTCTCTACCTTACAAAAGTAGGGTTAAGATTTGCGTACATCCTACCTTGTATTTTTTTTTGATAACTGTGGTGTCTGGGCCAATTTTCACGTATCTCGATTAATTCCACGGGATACCTGTCACCTCCCACTAGCAACAGGTATCAAGTAACTCTGTCCACCAATCCTAGAACATATGAGAAAAAAACACTAGTGTTTTTGTTTCTGGTGGGAATTGAACCTGAAACCTCATGGTGCTCAACTCACGTAATTGACACCCTACCCTGTATATTAGACCTATTCAACATATCATAGGTGAATTTACTGTGTCGGTTACAGGTTCACGTGAATTCAATACTTTTTTCCTAAATCTTGTGTATATATAATAAGAAATCTACTCAATTTTTATAGATATTTGACTGTGAATCTGGTTATTACTATATTATTAACTTCAGATCGCTGTAAAAATTCATAAATTTCAAATGTTGGATCCGACTCAGTGACATATGATTATTTGTGGAGCCAAGGAGGCCAAGCCCAAATCCAAAGTCTTTTTTTAAAGGAGTCATGGTCTCATAGATGGTTTAATTTTGTTGGTACTTGGTCAATTGACCAAAACTTCAATTCCATTTTTGTTACACTAAGGACAAAGTCTTAATTCTAGACTGGTTGCCTGATTTTTCATCAAGAATTCAAAACTCATGGCTTATTAATTAGTAAAAGGGAAAGGGGTCAGATTTACCCCTCTACCATACGAAAAAAATTGATTTTATCTTCAATTAGATTATCCGTACAAAAATACTTTTGTTATATCTAAATGGTTCAAATATACCTTTAATTTGTTAGGGTTATTCAAGATAGACATTCCATCTATCTAACACTGACATTTTAATGAAATGGACATCACGTGGTGTCCACGTCATCTAAAAAGAAATCAACTGGTGAAATTTACCTTTATTACTGTAACAACAATAACATACCTAATAGAATCTCACAAGTGGGATCTGAGAGGATCGAGTGTACGCAGATCTTACTTCTACCTCGTAAAGATAGAGAGGTTGTTTCCAATATATTATGTACCTTCATTAAAACATTTAAAATGTGGTTTACTTGTTGCAGTTAATAGTGTTCCTTTACTAGGCAGAATAAAATTATGATTAAGATTAAATGAAAACTCAAATGGGGTGTCAACTTTTATTTATTTTTTAAACCAAGTGTGGCATTGGTATATTTTTTAAAACTCATATAGAAGCAATTGATTGGTTGCTTATTGAAAAAAAATTGGAATTGTGGGTTGTAGCACTTATATTTCTTTAATTTCATGCCATCACATTTTCCACTTTGAGTCAATCCCTCTTAAAGGGAATAATATATTTTTCAAAAAAAAAAAAGTTTGGGTGGTTGAAGGTAGGGTTGTTTGGAAATGATCAATACAAATTGCTGGACAAATAGACCTCTATTATTATCTATGAAATAAAAGAATGAAGGAAAATATAATAATGACAAAATAAAAGGTGTTTCTTTAGTCACTACAATTATTTTTTAACTTACTTTTTGTCCCAAAAGATTGAGGCTAGTTCTAGATGCTATATGCTATGGTGATTATTAAGTTTACTCATTAGTTAGGTCACTTACATCTCTAATAATTCAATTGTAATTATGTCCCCAAATTAGTTAAAGATGTACTCATTTTATGCAACTTTATTTATTTATTTATTACTTTATCTCTTCTGAATTCTCAATTATCGCATAAACCCTTAAAGAAAAACTGCTTGTTACTAGAATAGAACACTCTTGTTTTCAAATAATCGAATAAACAAGAGTGTCATTGTGCTTCTATATAAAGTAATGCTAGGCTATTTCATAGAGGTGCGCGGTCCATATGGTAGTCATGTTATAATCTTTTCCAATGCAATAAAGTTGAATATTGTCTATTATCATTGATATATGGTATTTTCATGAGTTTGTTTTGATATCGTATTCATACTTTTGTATTGAATTATCTCGGTCGATTGCTTTCTATTCATATAATGCATACAATTTCAATTGTTGATTGGGCCAGTTTGATAATTCTATATAAATTAGTGATTTTTATCCTTCTGATTCTGTTCTTGATCCAATGTGAAGACGGGTATGTTCATATCCCTTTTGGAACGCTAATGTAGTTCGAGTTTATATCGTGTAATTTTTTTTTATTAAGAATGGTAAAATCTTATTCATCCTATCATAATTTTCGATAATTTCGATAATGGTGGATCTTTAATTACTTTGTATCGAAAGAATCTATGAACAAAAAAGAGACATGTGCAGAAGAAAACAAAGGAAAAAGTATAGCTTGTTTGTCATTTTGTTTCAAATTGAGGGGCTTTTTGGCAATTATGAAAGAGTACTATTAGATATTTTTGTTTTGACCTGTTTTTCAGTTGTGTTGTCCTTTTCCTTTTTTCTAATAAAAAAGTTTTTTCTCCTTTCATTTCCACCTCTTAATTAAATTGATCTAACATACAAATAAAAATATTATATATAAAAAAAAACAATATCTTTGACAAACTATTTATTGATACCAAAAATCTTGTTCCATATGAGAATGTGTATTAATTAATGAATTATGATTTAATAATAACAGTATATACAACCATATTCATCATGTAATTATTGAATTGGTATAACATTAGATGTGTTAGGGATAGACATGACATGATATTGAAATTTCGGTTCGATAATTTCAATTTTTATAATTATTATATTATTGTCATATCAAATTAATTTGATATAATTTGGTATTTTTAAATTTGCTTTTGATATTTTGCAGTACGATAAATCAGTAACTATAGTTTGTTCCACTTTGACTTACATAAAATCATATAATACATGATTACAACTTCAGCTTTTCATGAAACGTCTCAATTATATCATACTAACACCTTAAAGATATAGAAATATTCAAAAAAAAGTATAAATAATTTTCTTTGTTAATCAATTACACACAAAAATATATATATTTCAATCAAGATAGAATATAAAAGTCAAAATTCAAACGTCTAAATAATTAGTTTTATACTAATACTAATTTATAAATTTATTAGTATTATAATAATTAAATTGTATATAATAATCAAATTGTATATGTAATTATATACTTCAATACGATATTTAATATATTAATATTTTGTACAAATACCGAATACCAAAGTTTTTTAAAAATACATATCAAATACATATCAGATAGGAAGGTGTGGACGACGTGGATTAGAGTAGATGGATAGTAGGTAGGAGTGCGTATATGCTGGTAGGTAGGAGTGTTTTTCCTTGTTGTCCCGACTAGTAGTCGTAGTGCTACGCTTGTAGTTTCTTATTCTTGGATTTCTCGTAGTATTATTTTGTGGTAGTGCTACGTTTCTATCTGTTGTTTGTTAGTACATATTACTACCTATTGTCTCTTGTATTTTTATCTTATTTTGTATTTTTATTACGTCGTTTCCTAGACTATTTTTATATTATTTTTGGTCTTGAGCCGGGGGTCTATCGAAAACAGCCTTTCTACCTCACTTCTGAGGTAGAGGTACGGTCTGCGTACACTCTACCTTTCCCAGACCTCACGTTGTGAGAATACACTGGGTAAGTTATTGTTGTTGTATATCAAATACTATACCAAAAACCATAGTATCTAAATCACAATATCAAAAAATTTAATTTTAATATGATAATTCGATAGCTACGTACAATTTTCACCCTTAAATGCATGTCAACTCTTTGGTGTTAGCAGCCACAAGCCCATAAAGTATAAATTCCCTTAGCTAACATATTTTCAAGATGTCTTTTTCATGTCAAAATCCATATCATAACATTAATGGATCATTTGTCAAATTAGTGGTTAATAGATTAATGTCCCCTTCACAATTAGCAATGTCATTTATCTCCTCACTTTTTTTTTACTTTGTTTTTTTTGTAGTTCTCTTGACAACAAGAATGCCTTGTTACTTGATAAAAATAAAAAAATTCCTTCCATTTTATTTTCAATGACTTAATCATGTTAAACTAGTATGATTTGATGTAAATATTGAGTGCGGATAAATTTTTACTATATGATAACTGAATCTGGACTAATAGATTCCATTCTAGTAATGCCTTTTGATTTTGTTATTTTATATACTACTCCCTCCATTTATTTGTCACGCTTCGCTTCACGAGAGTCAATTTGATTAATGTTTGAAGCTAAATTAATTAGATTAATTTAATATTTTAAATTTAAATGTTCGAAAACTATATGAAAAATATTATAAGTTACAATCATTCTCATATCAATATGATGAAAACCAAATCTTAGAATGTTAATCAAAATATGTGCAGTTTGACTCGAGAAGCGAAACGTGACAAATAAAAAAGTTGTTGATCCCTTATGATGATATGAAATCCATAATGAACAATAATGAAGCACTGGAAAACTCTGTATACCTACTCAATCATTGAGAAACTATGAAAAAAAAGGGTTTTAAAAATAAAACAATATTATTAAAGATAACTTTTACATCAAATGGAACCTAATATTCCAAGAAAAAAATTTAAAAAAAATTGGAAAACCTAGCTGCTCACATTGATATACAACTGATCTAAAACAACCAAAAAAAAGTGAGCAAACTTAGTAGCAAGTGTGTCTATGTGTGTGCACAATATACTCTTTGTACAAGTACATTCTATTTTTTTTTCTTTTTGGATAACCGTGGTGTTCGGACCATCTTGTATGTACCTCGACTAATTACTTTTTCTCCTTTTACCTATTTGCAAGGGGCTTCCTGGGCTCATACTTGTAGAAGCTTTAGAAAAAAAGCTTTGTGAAGAGTGTTTTCTGCCTATTTTAACATCCATTAGATCAGCAACAATCCCAGGCTGAGTAATCTTCATTTCCTCTACTATTATCGCGCCATCGCGGTTCAACATCTTGATGACCATTGACATTTTGGGGCGGAGGCTGGCGTTCTCTTGGACGCAGAGGAGGCCAACCTTCAAGAATCGGACAGCTTCGTCGTCTTTCAAAAGTTCTCTATCCAAAACAGGGTCCACTAGCTCTAATAGTTGGTCAGCATTGTACATTTCCCATGCCTAAAAGCACAATAAACACCAAAACAAGTTGACAACTCTCATGTCATGTCAAGCCAACAAACTAATACTACTATCATTATATTTTAAGAGTCAAAATCATGGTTCCCACTTGTTTATTTTTAGACTGTCACAAGTCAATCATTGATAATAGTAATAATAGTAGTACATATTTAGACCGCCATGTGACCATGAGGTCACGGGTTCAAGCCGTGAAAACAGCCTCTTGCAGAAATGTGGGATAAGGCTTGCGTATAATAACCCTTGTGGTTCAGCCCTACCCGGACCGCGCATAGCGCGATCTTTAGTGCATCGCGCTGCCCTTTTTTTTTTATTTTCATCAAATAGAGGTAAAATTCATATAAGCATCTCTCTATATATATACATATAGACATATGTATTCTTGTTTGAAAGTTGAAACTAATTGTAGGCTTCAAATTAGTCAAAAGTAATTAATGTACCTTGTTAACAAGGAAATGCTCTCCTCGAGTAATGTCGAAAGCAACTACTGGTGAACCGCTGACTATTTCTAGTAACACGACTCCAAAGCTATAAACATCTGATTTGCGCGTTAAGTGTCCACTGACGGCGTATTCTGGAGAAAGATAGCCTCTTTAGGCATAAGATGAGTTCAAGAAATTCACAACATGATCAGCAACAAAGACTAGTGGAGTTCACAAACATGAATCTTCAAAATTCCAAATGTAACATTTAACTAATGTAACTTACAAGGTTCCAGCTACTCGGGTACTAATGTGGGACATGTTCTCCGAAAACAGCCTAGCCAAACCAAAATCTGCAATTTTTGGTGTAAAATTCTCATCAAGGAGTATGTTGCTGGCTTTAATATCTCTATGCACAACATGTGGACTCACTTCTTCGTGAAGATACGAAAGTCCCTTTGCTATTCCTATTGAAACTTCTTTCCTAAGTGTCCATGTAAATTTACTTCTGTTTTGCTCTCCACCTGCTAGTCAAAACAATCAATCAGAAACAACCTCAACTAACATACAACTCATTAAAAGTGAAAACAAGGGGCAAATAACAGCAACTACGCCTCAATCCCGAACAAGTCAGGGTCGGCTAAAACAAGGGCAAATAATAACAACTACGCCTCAATCTCAAACAAGTGAGGGGTCGGGCTAAAACAAGTGCAAATAACAACAACGACGCCTCAGTCCCAAACAAGTCGGAGTCGGCTAGAACAAGTGCAAATAACAACAACTACCCCTCAGTACCAAACAAGTCGGGGGTCGGCTAAAACAAGTGAAACCAACAAAAACTATGCCTCAGTCCCGAACAAGTCGGTTTCGGCTAAAACAAGGGCAAATAACAACACCTCAATCCCAAACAAGTTGGGGTCGGCTAAAACAAGTTCAAACAACAACAACTACGCCTCAATCCCAAACAAGTCAGGGAGTCAGCTAAAACAAGTGCAATTAAAACAAAGAAATTACCTAAAAATGTTAGTGCAAGACTGTTGTTTTCCATGTAATCATAGACTAAAAGTCTATGTGATCCATCAACACAACATCCTCTGAGGTTGACAAGGTTTTCATGTTTGATATCAGACAATGCAGCTATTTCTGATACAAATTCCCTTTCCCCTCTCATTGATTCCAATTCAACTGATAGAACTTTTACAGCCATAAAGTTTCCATCTTGCAGCCGACCCTTTTCAAGAAAAGCCCCAACCAAAACATAAAAACAGTCAATTCACAGTTTTAACCAAAAAAAAAACAAACACCCCACATCCCTTTTTCCTATTCCCTTCAAAGTCAGCTGGAAAAAAAAGAAAAAAAATTCACCTTGTAAACAGAACCAAAACCTCCCTCTCCAATTTTATTTGAAGCTTTGAATCCATGAGTTGCAACTTTCAAGTCATTGTAAGAGTACACTGTAAAATTCTGAGAAATTTGTCCACCTGTTTTTTAGAATTGATATTCTTAAGAAATATATATATATATATAAAAGAAGAGATTTTTAACAACAACAACATAGTGAAATCCCACGAGCGGGGTCTGGGGAATGTAGAGTATACGCAGACCTTACCACTACCTCGTAGAGGTAGAGAGGGCTGTTTTCGAAAGACCTCGAGTGCAAGAGATTTTTAAGTAAGAGCAAAAAGGGTTTCTTGAAAAGTTTACCATATGGGATTTGGCTGCCATCCAAAGTATCTGTTGATGACCTAAAACACTTGAGAAATGGAAAAGAAAATTTCATGTTTCTTGAAAATTAAACTGTCAATCTTGAAAATTGGGTTTTAAGAAGCAATTTTTATTTTCTTTTTATAAAAATTAGTGGGAAAGAAGAATGTGAAAAGCAAGAAGGATTAGGAGTGGAGAAAAGGCAAAAAGAGAGGATCCATGGGAAGGGGTTTTAAATTTGTTTATATACTTGAAGCCATGCCCATATATTTTGACTCTTGACAAGACTTCCTTTTTTGGTTGATTTCTGATTCGATGTTCAGTATTTTTATTGATGTTCGATTAAATTTAAATTATGTCCTAAAAAGTTTCATAACAAGGATAAAGTACTTTCTAACAAAAGATGAGTTAGTATCCAGCAGAGTTTGAATTCGAGAACTTTGATTAAATGCGCGTTTGCAGGAGCGGACCCAACCTTTGTCCAAGTGGTTCATCCAAACTCTCTTCGGTGAAAAATTATACTATTTATACATGGTTAAAATAATTTTTTATGTATATATAGTAGGTGTTGAAACCTCTTCAGCTAGTTCGTACTTCGTAGGTTTATTTCTTCAAATTTTGAACCCCCTTAATGAAAATCGTGGCTCCACCTCTTGGCATTTGGATATACGAATTGTGAAATTTGAAAAAGTAGTGTTTGCTTTCGACTTGAAATGGTATTTAGAAATTGGAGTTGTGTGTGGACATGAATACAAATTGAATTTGTTTTTTGGATTTTTGCGAGTGAAAACAATTTTTTGAACTTTTTCGAATTCCAAAAAATCATAGTAACAATTCTATTTTCAAAGAGTTTTTCGAAACTATCCATGACCTAGCAGGTTCTAAAAATGAAAAAACATTTATCACTCCAGTACAACCTTTTTCGATCTTGACAAGACTTTTTAATACTACAGTACTATATTATAAGATTCTTTTCTAAAATGTTTTTTCTTGGCCTACTTCAACTAACATTTTGTTTTATTTTTCCATTTATTACAAATGTCATAAGAATATTCCAACTAATTCAGCAAATGATAAGCTTTGAATAATAGAAGAATATTTTCATAAAGAATATTTCTACAATATTAGAGCTAGTAATAACTTGGGTTGTAAATTTTTGAACATTTTTATTATGTTTTGCATATATGACTCCATACATGATATTATAAATGGAAAAGGATTAAAAATGTCTTTAAATTATGCGAAATTGAACAAAAATGCTCTCAATTTATAGTTTGATAAAAAAAAATGTCTCTATCATCAATACTTTGATTCAAAAATGACTACCGTTAATACTTTGATTCAAAAATGACTACCGTTAATACTTTGATCCAAAAATAAAATTAAAAAATAATTAAGGTTAACCTATTTAATTATACTTTTAGTTAATATAATCTTAAGTGACGTACGAAAAATAAACCTGACAAGTAAAATGGAGTATCAATCAAGATAGCTATGGCCGGCTAATTAAGCAAAAATTATTTTAACCTGTTATTTTCTTGAACAGTATATTATACAGTTGACCTAATACAAAAACTTTTATTAATTAGGTAGATCACTGATATAATTTTGTGTAGATTTTTGTATGATGCAAATCATAAAAATATAATAAATGATCTCAATTCTAAAGTAAATTAGTCCCATAATTAGAGAAATCTCCAGGCACATTATTATTTTTTATTAAAAAAAGTCAATCATTAGAAGGATTAGATATAATTGACAAGTTAATTACGCAAGCAAATCTATAATTGTAATCCTAACTGACGAAGATATAGATTTTGTAATTGCACGTCGTTGGGTATATATATTATAACATTAATCAAAGTGGTTAAAGAAATTAAATTATTTTACATTATAACATTAATCAAAATGAACCATTCACTTTTACTGACTTTTACCGATTCAATAATAGACGATTTATTATAAAGATAAAAAAAGTTATCTTCCTAATCAAAGAAGGATATTATGTCTTTAATATAAGACAAGAAAGTGAGAGAGGAAAAGAAACTAAGAAGAATAATTCTAACATTTATAATAACCCGCGTTATTCTCTATAATAACATTTTAATATAACGATCAAATTTTCTTTGAAATTAATTTTTATATTATATTACAATATATTGTTATATATCAATCAAAAATATCTAGGTAAGCGATGTTTTTATAAAAAGTCTGATTGTATCTCATTTAAGTTCACGTGTGAATAGTGTCGAATTGCACCAAAGAAATTTAACATCTAATTATCATATACTTACATAGCAAAAAAAAATTATAACTTTATATATAGTATAATTTTTTGACGACTAACTTCTTAGCTCCGTCCCTACGTTACGTGTGAATATGTTTATATTCTTTCGACAGATAATTAACTAACCAATTAAAGTATGGAATTTAATTAGAATTCCAAAAGAGGAATTTAAATCTTAGGTTGCCATGGCTGACCAGTCCAAGCTTGAGAAATTGCAGCGTACGTGCATATATCTTTTTCATAAAATTCACTAGATCAACTAATCCAAATCTTTGACGGATAAAAACGAATTCAGTATTTGAAGTTTATGGATTCTTATAACTATATTAGATTTATATTATAACAATATACGAGTTCGGGTGTGTTTGGTATGAAGGAGAATATTTTCCTAGAAAATGTTCTCTTGGAAAACAAGTTGGTTTCTTACTTATTTTCTAGTGTTTGGTAAGTAAACAAAAAAAATGGTATCTCGAAAGCATTTATATGTTATATGACAAAAAAACTACAGGGGTAGGAGGGGTACGGTGTGGGGCCTCGGGAGTGAGATGGTCAAGGGGTAGAGGTTGGGGACGTTGAGTGGGTGGAGGATACAATAAACATAGAATGTCAATTATAGAACTTATTTTTCCTACTTCCATTAAGAAGTCATTTTCCTTATGATTTTTAAGAAACTGGTTTTCCTAGAGAAAATGTTTTCCAAAAAATTATTTTGTCCAGCCAAACGTGGAAAAATAAAAAGACATTTTCCAAAAAATATTTTCCTCCATACCAAACACACCTTCATAGTCAAATATTTATAGATAGTTAGTAGTAGTTACTAATATTTAGATTTCTTACTATATGTGTATACAGGTAAACGATAAAAATTATTGAATTCACGTGAACTCATAATTAAGTCTCTAGATTTGTTTGTGGTGTCATATAGACCGGCTATTATAAAATCACACTTTCCACCAAGAGATTCTCTTTTTCAGAGCTCGAACTCGAGACTCTAATTATGAATGAAGAATTCCAATTATGTTATCATACCCTTGGTACGTGCATGTCTGATGTCTTTATCACTCCACAGTAGCATGAAAAGTATATTGAATTTGTCTTAAGAGAAAGGGGGGAAAAGAACCTAGTACAAGGGAAACTTAAATATGTGTAAAAAAGACTTTGAATTGGTATCAAATTCCCTACAAAGATCAGCTATTTTGGAACTTAATTGGTTATTTACATTTATATATTTATGGTTTTGGTATTGTAAAAATTTCTTTAGTAAAAGAATGGGTCTTGGAATGAGGAAATGGGAAACTTGTGTTATTTAACAAAGAGATAATGCATAAGTACCCCCTAAACTATACCCCAAGTTGTTATGACACACTTAAACTTTATGGGGGTCTATTACCCCCTAAACTCATTTTTTCTGTATTTTTGTGCTCCTTTTTGTTGACGTGGCTGTCAAGTAGCAGAATATTTTTGTGCTCCTTTTGTGCTGACTTGGCAGCCATGTCAGCACAAAAGGAGCATAAAGATACAGAAAAAGTGAGTTTAGGGGGTAATAGGATCCCTGCAAAGTTTAGGTGTGTCGTAGCATTTTCAGATATAGTTTAGGGAGGTATTTGTGCCTTATCTCTTTAACAAATAGTGGAACACAAGCACATACTTAACATGATTTCAAATTATAATTTGGAATTATATATTGATTTGAAATTAAATTTTATTTGGACATTTAATTTAAACTTTTTAAGTTGTATTTTTTCTCATAAACATGAAAATCTCACAATTTGTGAAAACTATTAAAATTTTCTCAACTCTTTATATAATAAATCTTACTAAATGAGCAAACTGTAGTTCACAAATAAGGTAACGAAATAGTTTAATGCGCCACATTAATAAATCACATATTTACATATTCTTTTTATAAATAAATGCATGTTTGCGATTACATGTAATTATAAACTTTCGAATACACATAATTTTATAAAGATTCACTGGTTTTAATAAATTAATAATAGTAGTGACTAGCTAGTAATTCCTTAATATAATCCTGCTACATGGTACAAACAATCTCTTCACGTTGAATATGGGTCTTTTTTTATAAAATTTTAAAATGATGGGTCTTTATTTACAAAATATAAAACTTATGGATCAAGTTCTCCAGTTAAAAAAGATGAAATCGCACCTTGAAATTTGAAATCCTACTTTTTGAAGAATTTGGGATTTCAAATCATGATTTGAAATTAAAGTTAAAGTTTTGTTCACATTTCATAAATAAATACTGATTTCAAATCAAAATTTCCGATTCGAACTCCAAATCATATGGCCAAACACCTACTTAAATTGATATTCCCCCTACATATCATATGATTAGAGTCAGAGCTAAGGTTCTAATTAGCGGTTTAACAAAATTCAATAGTTTTGATCAAAATCTTTTGATTGTGTGAATAAATATATTGAATATGTATAAATAATTTATTCAGAATCTAGTAAGTTACCTTTAATTTCTAAATTAGAAAACTCGTATATTCAAAATTCTAGATCCGCCTCTACTTTTGATTACCATCCAAACGTAACGTGCAACCTAATATAATTTTATATCATGATTGTGAATTAATTTAATTAGCCGTGGGGGTTCGAGTATATATACTGTGAAAATTATTAAAGGATATTCAACTAATTAATTACTTCTTTTAGATTTTACATGTGAAATTTGTAGTTGGACATCATAATCCATGATTAAGATAGTCTTGTTTGGTTAATTAATCTACTAATCAAATAATTTATACAGGTTCCTACTGGCGGACCTAAACCAATTAGATCTTAATTAATCTACCTCATTTAAAGATTATTTTTATATAATAATGCCTATGTATGTTATTTATTGATATTGACAATACTATATTTAAATAAAATAGAGGGTAAGTTAAAGAGAATATAACACCTTGCCACCAAGGGTTATGATGGAGTGATTAGAGGTTTTGAGTTCGAGCCGGGTGTGAAGTCGCTTTTATATATTAAAGAGCGTTTTATTTTCAATCTGAGATTTCTGGGATCCCAAAAACGAATTCAAAATTTGAAATTAATAGATTCGTACAATAATCTCAAGTTAATATTATAATAATAATTGAGTTCATAATAAAATACTTACAAGATATACTTATATAAAAAGGGTACCAAAAAGGTCTTTTACTTCCATAAATGTTAATTTCTAAAAAACCAAACAAATGTAATTGACTTTCCCTTCTTGTAACATTTTGGATAGGAACTAAAATAGTGAAGAGGGTCTATAATTATGCTTCTTAATTAAGCAATACAATACTTAATTATTTTTATACACGTCAAGTTTTTGCACTAAACAAAGTTATAAAAAGTTTGTTTTATTTTATTATTGATACATGGGAACGGGTGGAAAATTAACAGTTTTATAATAAGATAAAGAAAGAGCATTTAAACGTGATTAAAAAAATTAATTATACGACATGCTAATTGAGTTTTAAAACTAATAATGATATTTAATTATTATCAAGAAAAGTCAAAATTGAATTTGAAGTTAGTAGAGTAAGACTATAGACAATTTCATATCAATAATAAGTCGACATAATTTTATTATTATTATTATTATAAAGTGCATATTTTATTATCATATTTATGATTATTAGCATTTTAAAAAGTCTTGAGAAAAGATTTAGGGAATTAATGGTTAATGTTAAGGATAAAAAAAAAAATACTTCCTCGGTTTCTTTTTAGTTGTCATAGTTTTGTTTGACCAACATTTTAAGATGTAATTTTTAATTATATTGAAAAAGGAAAAATTGTAATTTAGAGTATTTTTCATATTTTGAATTAATTTAATCTAATTTAGTTTTGAACATTAGTCAAATTGACTATCGAAAAATAAAATATGAAAACTAAAAAGGAACGGAAGTAGTATCTTTTTTTTATCTACTAAAATGAATAAATAAAAGTAAAAAAAAACAACTACAAATTAGAACTTCCACTAAAAAATCTCCTATTTTTTCCCCAAAATTACACTTCTCCTTTGTCAAATTTTGGTTCTTAAAATCCCTAAACCGCTTTAATACACTCAATCTAACAATATATATCAAATACTGCTACAAATCAAACAAGAGAATTTGTTTTCATACTCTATAAAAATCTCAATTTTTTTTTGTTTATTTCCTTGATGAATTTGGTTCTATGATGTATATGAAAGGATGATATATAGTTGAATTAATATCTTGATTTCTTCTAATCTGTGTGAACTTTGATGGACAGAGTTACTCGTTATTTGTATTTGTATTTGTGGGGTAGTAGGTACCCTGTGTACCAATAGAGGTGGCGCGCAAGCTGAGCTGAACATCACGGTAAAAAAAAAGGGAAAATGATTTAAAAAAATATCTTTACTTTATCTTTACTTCAGCATGATATTTGCTTACCTTCTCTTTAGTGTTGTGGTCATGTTAATTAATGAATTATGACCCTAATTTTTTAACACAATCTAATTTAAGTATGAAGAATAACATTGCATTTTGATCATTTTAGTAGTAGAATACAGTCTTTCTTTCTACCTTAAGATATTTGACCATTTGAGTAGTAGATTATGTAGTTAAGGCTCTTTCCTTTTTACCATTTGAGATTATAGCCTCCTGTGTTGCTCAGACTCTTCAAAAATGTTGACGATTGTGTGTCGGATTGTCCAAAATTAGTGTATTTTAGAAGAATTCAATACAAGTGCGGCAGTATTTTTGGAGAGTCCGAGCAACATGTATAGCCTCCCTACTGTAGGATTGTTCTGAACATAATACTATATTGTAAATGCAGCTAATATCTGATATTATCTGTCATATTGGTTCCAATTTAGTTGATTGCTTAGACATTTTCTATACTGTCACATAATTTGAACCCTTACTGATATTATCTGTCATATGCTCACCTCTATGGTTAGTAAAAGAACAGAATATTTCAATCCTTATCAAAAGCGAAAAGCGCAAAAAATCTCTAAGGTCCCGTGGGGATTTAAGCGTGGGGTTTAATGAAAAAAGGCGCAAATGGAAGAAAAATTACAAATATATGTGTTTAGTTCAAGACTGATAACAATAAACATGAATAATAAATATATGGACGAAGAAATTGGAAATACGATAAAGTGAAATATCAATTGCTTAGTGTCGCCTCTTCATAAGACACTCACCGGCAAGGAAAAATATGTCTTGGATCCTTGATGATTACATGAAGCGCACATTAAGCGAGGCGAAGCGCTCAACACGTTTTGAGCCTCTCTTCAGGGCTTAAGCGTGCTTTAAGCGCGCCTTTGACAACATTGCTGGATAGTGAGACACATAATTAGTTAGTCTAGGCAAAGAAGTCCAGGCATCAATGATAAGACTGATTCTATGATGTGTTTCTCTACAAAACCTCTAAGGTTCTGTTTTCACAAGGTTGTGCTAACTTTCCTTTTTAACAAACTGAAAGGAAGCACATAACAATCACCAGATTAGTAAAGCCCTCCTATATCAACTACCTCTATCGATAGCGTAAAGCCGCCCAACACATAGAACGAACATGGTTGGTAGGTAATTAATCTTCGTTTGGATAGCAGTACGGTATAGGCATCAAGATATGATCTTTGCATTTCCATCCCTGGCATTCTGTCTTACGACCCAAAACAGAAGGGGCCGAACTGGCACCTGATGCCTTAACCTGCACTGAGTGAAGCCATTTACCTTAACACGTATCATCCACCTATACATACATAATGGCATTGATTTGCCCAAATCAACTTCCATAGATATATATCCATACACAAATAAACTCTAAGAATGGGTCCTCAACCCAAACACACACATAATGTGCCCGACAAAGAGACTACATCAAATATCTAAAATCCTAAAGTTTTATATATGACTCTTACAAGGACATCGCGGAGTTTGTAGAAGGTCTAACAAATATAACATAAGTATCTCAAGTGTGGATTTTAACATCGTTCTCATGGAGTGGCAACAACAAAATTCTCCTTTTCTTCTTCATTTGCAAGTTGCAACAAGGTTTACTTGTTCTTGATGAGGTTGCTATTCTTGTTGTAAAACTTCTCCTTGTGATCATTCGTTTTGCAATATCTGTATTTCAAAGGTGGTGTAATCTTTTCCATGTACCAGCTATCAATTTTCATTGTGGCTATCTCTCTTGCATTGGCTGCAAAAAAGTTGATTAACTACATCGTTCTTCTTGTAGCCTTTGCCTTTTTCATTAAATTTCTTGGCATTCTTTGAAGAGCTTGAGGTGATCACAACTTTGGCTTGCAAAGTTAGCTCAAAACCATTTTTATTACGTCTCATCATTCTTCGTTGTTCTTGTGCTTCAAGCTCACTAATTAATTCTGCAAAGGCCATCTTTGCAGTATCTCTAGAATCCTAAATAGAAATAATTTTTGATTCAAAATTTTGGGGGAGGATTACTCTCAATCTCTCAAATTCTCTTTGAAGACTAGTGGAGAAAATGATTCTTTTGTACGTCACCTTACTTGTTTTCATAAAATGACTATAGTATCTACATATCTATAGAATTTCTTCTAATATGCATGTATCATAATCTAATTCCAAACTTTTTCACTTTCCTAGTTCATGAACAAAACAATAAATGCATTCTAAGAGCAATCCAATAAGTTTCTAATTCATGAACTAACTCGTGCTCGACACAAATCAAAATATTGTTCTTCTTCCAATACAAGGTTCATTCTTCAACATACATAAGGTTGCACTTCTTAGAAAATTGAAATGTAGATGCAAGTATAACTGCCTTAGGAAATGCGAAAATGATTAACTAATTACAACTTTAGTATTGTAAGTGTTCCAACAGCCATCTTCCAAACTTAACCTGTTCTTTTGGTCGACTACTACACTGCAAAATAAATCTCTCCAATCATCAGTATTCTGCACTCGACTTTGATCATACGCGTCCTGCAAAATCTGACGGAAGTTGTCTTGATCTACATGGTAAGGTGTGCCAATGATGTCGTGAAAGGAACAAGTAAGTCCATCGCCATTTTTTGAAATTAGACGAAGCCCTTCGAATATAACTTTCTGGATATGCTGACCATTGGTACCATTATTAAGAATATATGTCATAACTTGGCCTACCTCAACAATGTATGACGGTTTCCACAAGGGTATGATTCTCCTTTCCTCAAAATTACTCCGAGGATCTCGAGGCTCAAATTTTGGCAATTCTTTTCCTGCAGCAGCATAGACTGGATGGACGCCACATTTTGTCACTTGTAACCCTATGAATCCTTGCTCTCTGATACCGAAAGAAAATGTTATTGTTTCTTCGCCTTGTAAACTAGGACGAAAGTTATCTCTTGGCACAAAGCTCACCCAGGAACGTTTGTCATTGTTCACAGTAATAGTTGGGAAGCAGAGGACCCATGTAATTCCATTGGTTTGATCACCGATCTCCAAGACCGGACCATATTCAAAACTTCCGCACCAGCTACAATCGTAGACACACCAAATGATCATTCCCTGGAATTTATGTTCTATGTTTGATGGCATTGTTAAGGTAATCTTGGATCCTGTGTCTCGGTTGCTGAACCATTCTGGAACCTCTTTACCTGCGATGAAGTAGCTGCTCACAGAAGGAAGATCTTCGTCACATTCTCCGGTCTGCAGTAATACACAGAGAAGACGTGCATAAAATAAAGCATAACAACAACAACAACATGCCCAGTGTAATCCTACAAGTGGAGTCTGGGGAGGATAGGGTGTACGAGACCTTACCTCTACCTCGTAGAGATAGAGAGGTTGTTTCCGTTAGACCCTCAACTTAAGTAAAGCATTTCAAAGCAGTTTGAAAAAGGAAACACAGAAATGAAAGCAGTAACAACAACGAAATAATGCAAAATGGAAAGCAGTAATTAAATGACATACAGAAGAAAGAACAATAACAACAACGAAATAATGCGATAATCGAAGAACAAAAAAACACGAGTGATAACAGAAATCGAAGAACAAGAAACTACAAGAATATTACTAATACTAATGGTAAGAAAGTAAGTACAGGTACGATCACCAAGCTTATCCCGCTGGAAAGTAAGAGAACGCTCAACTACCAACTAATCTTCTACCCTCCTATCTAAGGTCATGTCCTCTGTAAGCTCAAGATGCGCCATGTCCTGTTTATTCACCTCCTCCAATACTTCTTCGGCCTTCCTCTACCTTTCCTGACGCCCATCATTGCCAACCTCTCACACCACCTCACCGGGGCATCTACACTTCTCCTCTTCACATGTCTGAACTATCTTAGCCTCGCTTCCCTCATCTTGCCCACCGCGGAGGTCACTCCCACCTTGTCCCGAATATCTTCATTCTTAATCTTATCTCTCCTAGTGTGCCCACACATCCACCTCAACATCCTCATTTCCGCAACTTTCAAATTCTGAACATGAGAGTTCTTGACTGGCCAACACTTCCTTCCATCTTCAAATTCCAACTAATGGAGTACTCCCTTTGTCCCCAAATAGTTGTGATATTTAAATATTCAAAACAAATTATGAAAAGTACTATAAGTTGAATTTCTCCATCTTGAAATGTTGGTCAAAGTTTATGTAGCTTGACTTTCGAGAAGCAAAACATGACAAGTATTTTTTGGACGGAGGGAGTAGTACTAAAGTGAAGAGAGGAATATATAGGGGAACTAACCAGTTGGAAGAAACTTTCACTAAAGAAAAGGCTTGCCAGCTTACTACTGCTCTCCATGCGAACATACTCAACATTTTGGATAGTTTCCATGCCCTTAATCTCGGACAATCTGTCGCAATTAGATACATAGAGCTCGGGCAATATGTTGTAGTTTGACATGTCTAGCCTTTCAATGGATGAGCAATCATTTGCATGGAGCGCCAGCAGATTAGGAGGAAGTTGCGAGAGCATTTGAAGATTCTTGCAATTATCCAGGACAAGAACATCTAACTTAGAAAGGTGGCAGAAGAGAGATGATGGTAGACTGTAAAAATCATTTCCTCCTAAATCCAGGTATTCCAATGAGGATAAACTCCCAAGATTAATCGGAATATCTGCTTCCGAAAACCTACAGTCTCTGAGATTGAGAAAGGTCAAACAACACAATTGGGAAATGGAGTGTGGCAAAAAACTAATGGAAGATGAAGAACTTCCTGTCCACGGTACAAAAGATAAAACATATGCCATCCAAGATTGAGCCTTTAAACTTCTGTTGCATCCTTGTAATGATAAGATTCTTAGCTTTGTCAAGCGTCCCAAATCTGCAGGCAGTTGTTGTAGACCAGAGCAACCCGACAGATTTAAATGTTGAAGCGATTCTAACTCGCAAATACCAATAGGGAGATCCTTAAGTTTTATGCAGTCTTTCAGATTTAAGTGAACAAGTTTCACCAAAAAATTTATTGATGAATGGACCTCAACTAACTCGGAGCAACCTTCAAGCAATACCGTCTCGAGACTTTTTGCAGCAGAAAAGTCAGGAGTTCGCTTTAGTCGTATACAGTGACTGATATTTACATGTCTCAAGCATTCCAGGGGCTGATTCATAAATAAAAACATATTCATTAGCATATATATATATATATATATATATTTGGATTTTCTCTTAATCAATAAGTAATAGTAATATTATTAGTATATGTAAACCTTTATGTTGGATTGCCAAGCGTCCGTGATGTTGCTATATTGCATGTCCAGAGCCACAAGCTTGCTTAGATGAACATCAGTAGGTAAACATTTCAAAGGGAAATTCTGCCAGCTTAGCCATCTCAGGTCCACAAACATATTTTTGAAGCTTCCACTGAGATGCATTCCTTTTGCCTTGAGTATTTTTAATCTATCCATTCTTGCAAAGACCTCTGTGTTCACTGTCATATCTTTCACTTTGGGATGGATAACGCTGATGCCTTCTATCCGTTTGCTACCCTGTTATTGCAGTGCCAGGTTACGTGGGTTCCTCCGGGTGATTTACAAGAATGGCCTTGAAGGTGGGTGGTCTTGAACTTCCGACCTCACTTGCCCGATGGACAAAACTTCAAGTTTAACAAATTTTGACTTTTGACCTTGAGGTTTGCTCATGGGGCAAGCGGGGGCAAAAGTTCAAGACCACTATTTACTCTTCAAGATTAATGCTCCGTAAATCATGTTTTATATATGTAGATATTTTGTGCTCCAGGACAACAAACAAAATATAAGAGAGAATGAGAGATATTTCAAGTAGCTAGTACCTTGTTCTTTTCTAGCACATAACAGACATCTTCATGAAACCACAATCTAGAGCGCTTATGAGGCTTTTCAAGTGACTCTTGACGAACAATTTCTCTGGCCATATCTCGAACTAAATCGTGCATCCACAGGTACTCATTATATTCAATTTTGAGTAAACATCTCTCAGTCAAAACTCCTTTTCCCCAGATGAAGAAGCGACCACAACCGGTCAATACAAGACTAGCATAATCTTGGTGGGATCCAATGAAAAAGCAAGCAATGTCAAGGAAAATCTCCTTAGATCTCTCATCAAGGGAATCATAGCTTACTTTGAGTGCTTTCTGAATGTTGTCGTGTTGAACAAGACTTTTCAAGCTTTCAAGGGTACTTCTCCATACTTGTTCCTCTTTTTTATGCAAAAGAGAGCCCAAAACTTCTAGTGCTAAAGGTACCCCTCCACCAAGATCCGCTATGTCTCTCACCAGCTTATACAATTTCTCCGGCACAGTAGAATCCTTGAAAGCATGAAAGCAGAAGAGTCGCACGGATGAGACATCATCCAACCTTGTAACCTCGTACTTATAGTCTACCCCGAATTGATCTAGCAAATGCTTGTCTCTGGTTGTAATAATTATTGTGCTACCCAAACCAAACCATCTTCGCTCTTCTGCCAACGCTTTTATCTGGCGCTCATCATCGACATCATCAAGAACGATGAGGACCTTCTTCCGACCAAGTCTTTCTTTGATTAAGCATTTTCCTCTGTCAACATTGTTAAGGACTTTAAAAAAGTAGTTTTCTTTGTTGAGAACTTCAGAAAGGAGCTGCTGTTGTAAGCTGTGAATCTTGTTATTCTCTGACCGCTCTCTTACGTCAGCCACAAAGGAGAAACCTTCATATCTCCTGTGGATTTGATTGTAGACAGCTTTAGCAACTGTTGTCTTTCCAATGCCAGCCATCCCATAGATCCCGAACATGCAGACACCAGCTGAGTAGAAGTCTAATAGAGAAATCACCCCTGGAACATGAGAATTAGCCCCAATTACGAGTCTTGGGACGTGCATGTATGTGGGATTTACTAAAGTCAAGACCTCTTCTACAAGTTTCCTGATGAATTTTGCTTCATGCCTGAAAAGTCATACCCAAAACAAGTTAAGTGTGAAATCTAACCAACCAAGATCATCAGAGGACAGACAAATTTAACTCATAGGCACCGGTATTCTTCTTGAATTTCTATGCGTGTGAGTTCCATATCTTCTTCCTCATCAGAAGGTACTAAGGAGTTTCCAAATTTTGGAAGTTTAGCATTGGATATTCTAAGACAATAATGAGACATTTATTTTGATTTCCTTTGTGAACCGTTTTGACATGATTCAATTCCGTCCATTTGACACCCCTAATTACCATGTATATATCTTAGACGACATTACTGTCAGTATATATAAAAATTGAACTACTCAATACAGGATAAGAGTTTGATTGCTTATATGGTCACTCAACTATCGGAAATGATGAGTTATTAGGGACAGAAAGAGTACCCGTCTGCAACGTTTTGCAAATCCCATCCAGATAAATTTGCAGCTTGTGTGAGAGCAGCTTTCCATTTTTCCACCTTGTCTATCCCAAAACGCTGTCTGTGTCGACTAAACGCTTCACCATACGTACCTACGTCTTGTCTTCGTACATCACAAGGATCAATGTCGTAAAATATAGGAATAACTACTGATCGATGACCAATTGACTCTTCTTCTCTGCACTCGAGGATCTTCACAAGCTCATCAAGACACCAGGAAGACGAGGCATAGTTTTTCGAAAACACAACAATAGAGATCATGGACTCTTCAATAGCTTGAAGCAATTCTGATCTGATAATCTCACCTCTTTTGAGCTCCTCGTCGTCCCTAAACGTATTAATCCCGACTTGCACCAATGCTTCGTACAGGTGGTCTGTAAAACCTTTACGCGTATCTTCACCTCTAAAACTCAGAAAGACATCATACTTCCACTTATGAAATGAAGGTGAAAGCATGGAGGATGATGTACCAATACTATAAGCAGCCATACACACAAATGATCGATATTCTTGTTATACACCAAATATTTTCAACAAGAGCGCCGCTCACATTATATAGAGACATAGCCCAGCCCTAGAGAGAAATGCACATTATATATGTCTAACTCAACGTCACAAGCTACTTCACCATTGACCCGAGCGACCTGAGCATTGGGTGTGTGAACAAAAGTCCCACATTGGTAGCTGAAAGAAATGGAAAGCTACATTGAACAAAAGTCCCACATTGGTAGCTGAAAGAAATGGAAAGCTACATATAAAGTGTAGGATCTTTTAATGGTATGAGGCCTTTTGGAAAAAAACAGAGCAGACAATATCAGGACAACTACACAAAACAACTACCTTTTTGCCCCTCTATACCTCAAATATTTTTAAACAACTCTCCATGCTCATTTGTCTCTCAATTTTTATATTTTTTTTTCTTTTTTTCTCAACCTTTATTTTTCTTTTATTTTTTGTTTTATTCTTTCTTCTACGTTTTTTTTTTTTCTCAATCTTTAATTTTTTTTCTTTTCTCCTCTCAATTCTATTTTTTTCTCCTTTTTTTTTATTTTTTTTTTTTTT